>JAADVZ010000849.1:0-13623 GCA_023335925.1 Pythium phragmitis | reverse complement strand
AGAGAGAGAGAGAGAGAGAGAGAGAGCGCTGCTCTCTCCCGCTCTGGCAGTCTCAAATACAGAATGTTCGCCTATTCCGTGCGGCACACAAACTTTACGCTGAATTATGCGCAAGTCTTATGCAGAGGTTCTCCTTGCTGGCAGCTTGGAGTGCTGCTGAGACTGTGTGATGAATCCTAAATCCCAAAAGCTACACGTTCTATGACAAGAAATATATATGTGATCCCATATCACCATTAAATTATTATCAGGGAGTGAGTAGTGGAGTGATAGTACAGTATCAAGCCCGTTCTCAATCTCCGCCATCGCGTTTAACGGTCTGAACCCTTAGTTGGGTTCACATATCTCATCCACACGTCACAGATCTGTGAACGTCCACGAGAACCCAGACGCGCCACCTCGACATTTTCTGGTGATGCCACAAGGCGATCTCCACAGTGGAGATACAGGACCTATACAGAGACCATAGAGGATTACGTGAAAATTTGGGGAGCCTTCATACATGAAGTGAGTTCTTTTCGCAGAAGGGTTTTCTTGCTTCTCTTTTGATTCAATGAAGTGAAGAAGGGATGAGCCAGAAAGCGTTTTCTTCCAGCTTTCTATGTCCATTTCCGTAAATACCACATATCTGTCTATATTGAGTGGTCCACATGGAAACGTACTTAATCGAGTCTCGATCAATTTCGTACTCTAGAAGAAACTTCCAGTTCGTCTCATATTGTGTTTGACTTTTTTGCACTTGCTGGGGCATTAATCTGAGCCAATATTTTTCCCCTCGGCCCGCCATACGCCGAATGATGATCCGAAACTTGACCAACTAAAGACACCCAGGGAACGACACATCTACGGCATTCGTTGGACCAGAATCGAGCGCGCGAGCGTGGCACGAACGTATTGAGAAGAAAAGAGCAGATCCAGGCATAGCGGAGCGGCTCGCGCAGAAACCAACGAAATCGCCCTCCGGACGAGGCACCCAGAGCCGTTTGAATACCGCCAACAACAAACCAATTTCCAACAGACAATAACGGGATGGAGGCGTCGCCCCGCGCCATAAGCGCGTACGAGAAACTCCACGCTGGCTTGGACCATGTGCTGGCGCTGTGTCTCAGCGGTGACGACACTGTGCCGGCATCGCTGCGGCTCAGCGCACAGCGCGCGACGTCGCCGTTTGAGGCATGGCGCAACGTCCGTGCGGTCGCGGCCGAGCGCTATGAGCATGCCATCACAAAGGCAGCGCGCCGCGACGCCAAGCGCAAGCTCAAGGAGCAAAAGGAGGCCGAGCAAGCCGCCGCCGATCCGGAGGACGATGCGCCGTTGCGAATTGTCGTCAAGCCCGCCAAAATCAAGAAAGAAGAAATCAAAAAAATTAAACCAGAGAGAACGAAACGCAACGGACCCGAGGTCAAGATGCTGGATCTCTCGGGCGCCAACTTGTCGCCCGTACTGACCAACTCCAAGGCGCCACCGCGAGTCAACGATGGTGGACTTGAGAGCCTCGACAAGCTCGTGACCGTTGCGGCGACGACCAAGCCGTTGGTGCGTGTTCCGGTCGCCGAGTCTCCCCGGACAGATCTACTGACTCGCTTACGACGGCTCCCGCTACTAGAAGATGTCGATCCGACGAGCAGCAAGTATCGGACCATTGCCAAGTGGCTCGAGAGTGACGACGGCAAGGACAAGCCCATGTGTACGAGCCTCTCGTCGCTGATCAACAAGCTACAGAGAAATGGCGTTGCGGTGTCCAGTATCAAGTCGCCATCCAAGCGGCAGGTCCATCTTGGCACCGAGACACTGGATGATCGGTTGAAGAAGGAGCGGTCGCTGGAGAGAAAGAAGAAACAAAACACGAAGAAGACGAACGGAGTCAAGCCCGAGCCGAAGCGACGGAAAGCGATGGGTACGGAGGCGGGTCGGAAACGCAAGTTGGGTGGCTTCGTGGTCGAGCCGGACGAGGTAGAGTACGAGACTGGCAGCTGGGAGCAGGACAGTGAGGCCGAGTACGAGAGTGATGGCGACGCGTCGAGTTCAGATGAGGAGGAAGACGACGTTGAGGTCAAGGCAGAAATGCTGAAGCAAGACGATGTGAAAAGAGAGCCTCGCGCTGTTAGAAATGGAGATAGCGGGGCCTCGCCGCGAAAGTCGACACCGCCAAAGTCTACCAAGGCTTCACCCCGGTCTGCTAAGCTGCCCGTGGGCTCGGACCAGCCTTCAATGACTGGCAAGGAACAACTCGCAACGGTTGTGACCAAACTGCGTGAACTGGAGAAGAAGGATGACGGCGCCAGCACACCCACATATTTATACTACGACCACACATCGAAAGCCAAGGGGTCTAGTGTTGCCTCCATCAAGCAAGAACTCCATGCTGCCGCGACGGCGACTGGAAAGGCCAAGCCGTACAAGACTGACGATGGCACGTCCGAGTCGAACGCCATCATTTTGGATGACAGCGACGAGGACGAGGACGACGCCTCAGACGGGGATTTCCAGCTTCGAATCGCACTCCCTGCGGCCCCAGCTTCGCCGGCGCCACGACGCAAGCAGCAGCGAGCACCTTTGCCCAAGCAATCAAAAGCGCCAGTCAATCCGCCGCCAAAAGCGACTGGCAAGGCCAAGGGCAAAGCTCCTTTGCAGTCCACGTCGACTAAGCGCAAGAATGCCGTGTCAAGCGACGAAGAGGACAGTGACGACGCGGAGACTGGGGAGGCAGAGTTTGTCGCCCTCGGGGAAGACGAGGATTCCTCGACGGATGCAGATGACGACATGTTTGACCTTAACGAAGACGACGTGTATGTGGTAGAGTCCATTTTGGAGGTAAAAAAAGGACGCACGCTCATGACCAACGCCGGGCGCTACACGAAAGACCCGGATCTGTTCCTCGTGAAGTGGGAAGGCTACGACGAGCTCACGTGGGAGCCCGAGGTGAATATCCCCAAGCGCATCATCAACTTGTTCAACGAACGCGAACTCGCCAAGCAGGCCTGTGGTTTTCAAATTGACAAGTTTCTCCAGCGCAAAGTCGCGAAGAATTCGACCACGGGCAAGGACGAGATCCTCTATCTCATTCAGTGGAAGGGGCTCCCGCAAGCCTACTGGGAGGTCAAGGCTATGCTGCCGTCCAAGATCATCGTTTGGCTCGAGAAAACGAGTCGCGCGAGTCTCGCCAAGGCCCCGCTCACTGGACCATCGCCCCGGAAGAAAACCAAGACGTAGCTGTTCGGGAAACAAGTTGTTAAAGCAAAATGCAAACTGGAGTATTTCAACCCGTTTCGTATGAATAGTCGCGTGTCTTTCCATCCATGCTGAGGGGAGAGATGGCGTCTCCACGAGCTCTAGACAATACGGTCGAGTTCCGTCGCGTACGAGAGCATCTCGCCGGCGAGCTTCAGCGACGGTATGTCGGACGCACCGAGGCTTTTTTCGGGGGCCTTGAACCAGATCCGGTTGTCGCGCACGATCCACTCGGGCTTGCGGTCTTGCACGTACGCGTTGAGCTCGGCGACCGAGTCAAAGATGAGCATTTTCTGGGCGTCGTCAATCTCGAGGCACTGGTACGCGATCTCGGCGCAGTCGGCAATGTTCTCACGCACAGTCTGCAGCAACTGCGAGAGGAAAAACTTGAAAAAGGGGTTCGGCACGTTCGCACGGGCCTCGAGCACCTTGTTGTAGCTTCCTTCCATCAGATTCTGCTCGAGCTTGATGCCGAACGCAATGTTGACGTCGTCGCGGCTTGTCTCGGGGATCAGCTCGAGCTGTACTTCACGAACTCCTCATCAGCGCGGTCGATTCACTATACAGTATTAAGCCACCCAGTATCGTACCTCGTTGTGGAACTCGGCCATGCGGTTCTCGACGAGTAGCTGCAGCAAGCGCGTACCGAGAATCGGATAGTGCAGCGGCGACGGCGCGAGCTCGGCCCCCACCGACTTGCTGTAATAGACTTTGAGCTGCAGCACGTTGCGCTCAAACGCCACAATGTCTTCGCTGAGCACGCTGAGGATCGTCGCGCTTTCGAGCACGTGGCGTGCGATGGTCTTCTCCTGCACGGCCGTGGCCGACACGGCCGCGCTGGGCGGCAGCGACGGCAGTGTCGTCAACGCGATCTATTTGGTGAATCACAAATGGGTTTCCGTCACTTCTACAGTTGTGTTTTCGCTCGGAATTTCGAGCTTGGGGAGCGTACCTTGAGCTTTGACAACATGGGCTTGGCGTCCGCGACGCGCTGCGCGTCCACGGCCGCGCGCAACGCCTCCGCATCCTTCTCTAGTTCCGCCAAACTCATGCTTGTCGTTCGTCTCGAGATCCTGTTTGGTGTTGTTCCTTGCAGGGTTTGGATATAAAGGGGAGTGCGCAACATTCCCGCAACTTTATGCATTCTGGTTACCCTGTAACTGGTTACGGTTAGGTTACGGCAGGGTTACACATCTGCCGCGTTCAAAAACACACGGGGAAGAAAATGAGCGGGCGAGCGTATGCGCGGAACCCGAGCGGCGCGCTAGGCGGGGCCACCGACATCGACAGCTTCGTGCCGCATCGCTTCCGCATCGACGCGCCCAGAGCCACGAACAAAGCCAAGGAATTGGCCATCCGAAGGTGCGAATTCCGGTCGAAAACGGTGTTCTACTCGTGCCACGATCACCTAATTCGCCGACATTCTATTGCAGAGCGATCCAGCGGCGCTGCAAAGAGAAGAACTGGAAAAAGCTGTTGCGCCTACGCCACACAAGGCTCGTGCCGCTCGTTTCGCCGACCGACGAACAGCTATCCGCGGTCGAAAATGGCGCCGAGAAAGTCGAGAAACCAGAGGAAAATACTGTGGAGGCGACGCCCGTGGAGAATGGCAAGAACCACGAGGAGAACGATCAGAACGACACGATCGTAGCGGTAAATGGTGCACAAGAGAATGGCGCAGTTGCCGTGGGGAAGAAGGAAGAAAACGAGGTGCTAGTTGAGCAGCAAGCGGCCCTAGAAAAGACCAAGCAGCAACTACAGGTACGAGGGGAAAACTTCGACCCGCTCAAAATGATGTTTCCATGAGAGGCTAAAGATTGTGGTCTTTCTGTTGCAGGACATGGAGGCCAAGCTGGCGACGCTGTCGGCCGAGAAACACGAGAAGTTCCAGCAGCTCAAGGACATTTTGATCGCCGAGGCGCGGTCGAAAATGGTTCCACCGATGCCCAAGAAACGCCGCGTCGACTCGCTGGGGTCTGTGGGCACAGGCTCGTCGCCTCGCCTCGCGGGGACTTCTTTTAGTGGCGGTAGCAGTGAGGAATGCGCCGGGTTGTCGCTGCTGGGTGCACCCAATCCCAGTCTGCTCCGGGCGCAGTCGTTTAGCGGCACGACGCTCGGCCTCTCGACATGTGATACCGCAGCGGCGGCGTCGGGCAAGGACACGAAGCGACTGTAGACATGAAGATGAAGGAGAGAAGAGAGAGTACAAACGATCACTGGGGGGTATGTTGTATTTGGCCAGGAAGTGTATGGAATCAAAGAGTCGCCCGCGTCCCTTCGTGCTGTTCGTGTTTGCACTCGTAGGTGTGAAGAAGAATGCTCGCATTGGAGACGAAAGAGCAAGTCAAGAGCATGAAGCGGCATGGCGACGAAATAGCAATCGATGCCGCGGTGGACGCGACGGTCGACGTTGAAGCCAACACAAAAGACGACGTTAGCGACGGCGTCCGTGACGTCGAGATGGCAACGGTACCAGCCAAGCTCCATCATCAAGACGACCAAAGCAACCCTGACGTCGTCGACGCATCAGCGAACACCACGGGTTTCCACCGCTCTCTTGGCACGCGCACGACCGGCAAAACGGCAAAGAAGCCGTTCCTTCGCGACGAGTCGGTCAAGCGCATTACGCACACGCCTGTGCCATTTGGCTCACTCACGGAAGCTTTTTCCTTCGCGGTATTTGTGCTGCTCTTTCTGCTCGCGACTTCGATCGTGGACCAACACACGCACGGCTTTTTCTTTTCTAACCGCGTGCGGGCGGCGCTGGTCGAGCGGGACTTTGAGATCGCGATCCAGCAAGGCACGTCATCATCGTCATCGGTGCAAAAGCAGTTTGTTGGGATCCACGACCACACTGACGTGTGGGCTTTTCTGCAAGGGCCGTTCCTCGACGCTGTGTATGGCACGAGCCTGATCAGCGACACCGACAAGGACGCCCAGGCCAAGGCCGGCACGATGATGCTGTCGTACAACCGCCTTCTCGGTGGTGTGCGGTTCCGCGCACTACGCGTGCAGCCCGAGAGTTGCCCGTCACTCACTCACATCCCCGAGTATTCGTCGCTCGTACCGTATTGCTACGGTCGATTCTCTCCAGCAGTCGAGCAAACCATGGGGTATGGACCAATCCTCAACAGCGCCGACCTGACGGCGGCCAGCAGCTACAAACTGGCCCAAGCGTTTTTTGCCGACAAATCGACCACCAAGACGTACGCCAACTTGCTCACGTGCAATAGTGACTGTGAGCGACGCTGCGGTGACCAGTTTGGTGTCGAGCGGTACCGGTACACCAAGCAATGTACGGCATCGTGCAGTATCCACTGCAAGTGCCTTTACGAACAGCCCGTGGGGTTCACGAATTTGTGTCCCGACCCGAATCCAAACGGCGCCGGCGCCGCACTGCCCACACCCATCTATTCGTATAATTGGAGTGCCGCGTCCACGACGGGGGCATCCAGCGTCGCGGCCTACACGGCAGCGTACCCTGGCTCGGGCTACGTGGTCGACCTACCATTGAACGCGAGCCTAGCCACACAGCTTGTCGCAGAGATGAAGCAAAACCGGTATTTGGATCTTGCCACGCGTGCGCTCGTCATTGATCTCACGGTCTATAACGTTTACCTCCAGCTCTTCAACTTGGTCCAGTTTGTGATCGAATTTCCGGCAAGCGGTGGCGTCTTTGCGTCTTTCTCGGACGCCATGGTCGACTTGTATCAGTACTCGACGCCCGCCAATACCTCGCGAATCGTGCTGGAGCTGCTGCTCATCGCATTCATCGCGTGGCGATGGAAAGTGCTTCTCTACAAATGGTATTCCGTGGGCGTGCGCGAATACCTTGCGTACGATCCGCTTTGGCACGCGATCGAGTGTGCCCACCTCGTCATGTGGCTCGTCGTGATCGCCTTCCGCCTGTACGTGATCGACCTGAGCTACGGCACGCTGAGCGGCTCGATCGCCACGGCACTTTCGACATCCTCCCCATCGCAGATCCCAACGTACCGCTCGCTTGCGAGAGTCCGTGAGATCGACGCAATCCTCAACAGCGTGAATGCCGCGTTGGTGTGGATGCAGCTTCTCAAGTACACACAGATGAGCAAGCGCATGCTGCTGCTGCTGCGCACACTGCGCCGCGCGAGTGTGGATCTGCTGTGGTTTCTCGTCTACTTTATGACGTGCATCTGTGCGTTTGCGCAGATCGGGTTCCTCTTGTTTGGCCTGCAGCTCGCGCGGTTTCGCTCGTGGGGCGTGGCGGTCGTGACGCTGCTACAGGCTGTGGCCGGCGATCTCGAGTACGCGACGCTCGTGGACGCGCATCGCGCGCTCGGGCCGATCTACTATGTCGCGTTCTACTTGCTGCTGCTGTTGATCCTGCTCAATGTGTTTCTCGCGATCATTAATGACGCCTACGTGCAGACACTGAGCGAGCAAGAGGAGCTAGATGAGGCCGAAGAGGCCGCATTGGTGCAATCCGAACGCTCGGCCGAGACGACTGTCGACGCCAATGCGGAAGTGGAAACGCAATTGCGTCGACTCGAACGACGCGAGCTCGAGCAGCTTCGCAAGTACCCGTTCTCCAAGGGCATCGCACCGGCGATGCGGCTTCTCGCCGCGGATCTTAAGCGCTCGCTGTACGAGCTGCGAACGGGCAAACGCATCTTCAAAGTGGACCCCATAGTCACGGACATGCGAGGTGTCCTAGGTGAGTCTGCCTTTCCAGGTCACATCGGTGGTACTCGGGGCGTCGCGTCTCGCAAGCTCACTCTCCAAGTCAAGCGGCAGCTTGAAAAGCAGATGCAGCTCCAAGAACTCGCGCGGGATGCGAAGCGTGCGCAACAAGAAGAGGCGCAGCGTGACGTACTGGAGACTCAGCAGCAAGAACTGGCGACGCGGCTCACGACACTTGTAGATAGCAACCGCGAAAAGACACGCCGCATGGACGACATGGAGAATGTACTGGGCTCGATCGAGAAGCTGTGCCAGCAGCTCGTGGCCGCCGCGATGGAGGATCTCCCGGCAACGCCCAGGCGACCCACGACCACGGCCGTGGCAGCGACGACGCGCCCGCTCACGGGATCCAATGCACTGGCGATGGCGCTCCAGCGGCAAAAGTCGACAGGCAAAGCGCTCGGGAACGGTAAGACGCCCGAGGGCGAGATCGAGGAGATCACGCTGTAGCAACCACATGAGAAACGAGCAAAACGCGATGGGATCACTTGTTTGAGTACTTATGCGTTAGAGCACGGGTGGGAGTGGCTACGTCGAAGGGAGAGGCGGTTGCGGTCGCTGTGGAGGTATCCGCTGCTGAAGTGGCTCGGTGGTGGTCGTAATCGCTCGCGTATCGTCTTCTTTCCGCGCCGAGATACGAGGCGCCAGCGGTGCTTGTGGGGTCGCTGCCATCGCCGGGGAAAGCGAGGTGACGGCTGTGGCAGTGTCCAAAGGCGTCGTGGAAGTGGCGACCCGTCGTCGCACGTGGCCTGACACACCTACCGTTGTCGCAGTGAGCGCCATCGGTTTGCCGTGGGGAGGTGACGTCTTGCCGTCGAGGATCGTTTGCCGTCGCCCCACACTGGCGGACGCATCCGGTCGCTTCTGGCCAAAGAGGGGTGTGAGCGCGACCATGCCATTGCTGATCGAGACGCGCGGGCCACCGCCTTGGGACGGCGGTCTCGCTGGGATCTGCGGGCGGTGTGGCGGTGCTGCCCCAGTGGAGTAAGCGGGCGACTGCGTGCCGTTCGTGAGCAGCACGAGGTTGCGTCCACCTCTTACGGAACTGGGCCGTCGCACAGGGAACGAAGGGTTGTGTCCGTGAGCGGTAGGTGACGTAGCCGTTGAGATTGACACGTGGTGTCGCGGTGACGGCTGAGCTGTCGCGGACGACGTCCCGGTCACGTCGCTTGCTCGTCGTCGCTGGTGGCCACCGAACGATTCGCTCGTGATCGCGGTCGTGCTGCTCGGCGCTTTCACGGGCACCATTTCTTTCTCTTTGGTACGAATGCCCGTGGACCGCACTTCTTCAGTCGTGCCGGCGACAATCTCGGGACACCGCGGCGTGCCGTCCGATTTGGCAGTCGATGACGAGGCAGGAGGTTGGGAGGGCTGAGGCTGAGGACGCCCTTGCGACTGCTGCTGCTGTGATGGTGGGGCCGGCTGGTCTTTCATGACGCGAAGCAACTTGCTGCAAAGGCACCCGTGCAATAAAGATCCATAAGTCTCCCCAACAGGAAAGCAGTTCCAGCCACGAGCAACAACGGTACTTGTAGAGAAGAAAGAAGGCGGCCGTGAGATGGTTGTGGGCTTTGTGGGTCAGGGCATCCTCGATGTCGACTGGATCCAGTCCAACGGTCGCAAGCTGGCTCAAGATGTGGTGGCGCAGCCTCGGATCGTCGTAGCTTGTGGCCATGGCCACGCACCGCGGCACGTGCGCGTGTGAGCTCTGGAACCATGGGTGCTGGCGAATCATCTCGGTCGTGTACCGCTTCTCTGGATTCGTCTCAAAGATCCGGCGGATGAGATCTTGCACGGCCTATTGATAAAGAAGCGAAATGGTCAGAGAGAGTGTGTGGCGGTGCGCTACGTCGGGAGTCTTTGCGCCTCCGTACGTGGGAGAGAAACGGCGGCATCTTGTAGTCGGCACTGAGTATTTTCTTGTACAGCAAGTTGGTGTTGCTGTCTTCAAACGGCAGGTACCCACAGACCATGGCAAAGAGCACGACCCCGAGACTCCACACGTCGGCCAAGGGGCCCTTGTATAGCTTGCCCTGGATCATCTCGGGCGCGGCATAGCAAGGCGAGCCGCACGCCGTGCGTAGTAACCGGCCCGCGTCGTGGGTGTTACTCAGTCCAAAGTCGACAATCTTGACAAGCACACCCGTGGGCATCCCGGTACACGACTGGAGCAGCAGGTTCTCGGGCTTGAGATCCCGGTGCGTGACTTCGTTTGCGTGCAAGTAGTCGAGTCCGTCGACGATCTGCTGGAACAGCACGACGGCCTCGGTCTCGCGGATGCGGTGGTGGGCGACAATGTACTCAAACATTTCGCCGCCGTCGACAAACTCCATGATCAAAAAGATCCGCTCGGGCGAGTCAATGACTTCAAAGAGCTGAATCACGTTCACGTGGCGGTTGCGCTTGAGGATCTTGATCTCGCGCGCCACGCGTTCGACGTCGGCGACCTCGACAATGCGCTTCTTCTCGAGGATCTTGACCGCGACCTTTTCGCCCGTGAGCAAATGCAGACCGAGTTTCACTTTGCCGAACGTGCCCTTGCCAATGGTCTCGCCCAGCGCATAGTCGCCCACGATATCCCCGGCGTTCTGGGCTGTCCTCGAGGACGCACCATGTATTATTCCTGGGCGTTGGGAAGCCACCGCAGGTCTGGATGATTGCGGCGGTGTCGCGGGCGTGGCGGTGGATTGATTCTCTTGCGGTGGCGCCTGCGAGATCATGTGGTGCGCTGATTTCTTGGGCGACGAGGACGACGGTTCGAGTGTCGTGGAGCTGTCCATGGCAGCGCGGACGCCCCGCACGGTCATCACGCTGCGGGAACGACAAGTCGCACTCCGAGCAGTCCGTGTATGGCCGCCCAGCCACTCGCTTTCTCTCACGATCGCCGGCAAATCAGGACCTACGCCGTAGTAGAACAGAGCCCCCCAACGCGGTGGCAATACAAGTGACAAGACCGCCAATGTCAAGCTATTCCGAAACGCCGGTCAGACGGCTCGATTCTGTATGCTGCCAAAAGTGCTAAGTCGAGTCGCGCTAAGAATACTTCCGACGGGGAATTGCAATCTACTGGATCTGGTGAATGAGCAGCTCCACGGGCCGCAGACTCGCGTCGTTCGTGAGCACGACATCGTAGAGCGCGAGGTAGTCCTCGAGCGACTCGTGCACGTGGACGTTGAGAAAGCCGACGCGGATGATCTCGTCCTCGGTCACGTCGAGTCCCTTCGCCATGTTGATGTCCCCGCGTGAGTCACCGAGCAACAGAATGTTGCGGCGCTGCTGCATCTGGCACGCGCGGTAGAACGGTGTGTCGAGCAGTACGCTCGCGTTCTTGTTGAAGCAATGGATGAGCTAGGGAGCACATAGAAGAGCGCTCGTTAGAGAAGGTCTGGGCATCGCTTCTATCCAGCCGTACGTACGCTTCCCTGGAAGCCCGTGAGCACGCCCTGCTTGTCAAACTGCATCATGTTGGACACGACGTGGACGTTTGCGGGCGTTTCGGCGAGTCCGTCGCGCCGGAACTGCTGGTCCAGCACTGCGTGGATCACGTCGTAGAGCCCCGCCGAGAAGATGAGCGTCGGCACGTTTTCCTGCGCCAGTACACGGAAAATTTCGCTGAACCCTGGACGGAAGAGCAGCTCGCTGTGGGCCACAGCGTCGCGGATCTGCTGCTTACGTAATTTGGAGTTGACCAGCACATTGTGGGCACTTGTCCACCTACAGGATCCAATGTCTCCTGTTCAGCCAACGAGGATGTCCTCTTGCCGCGGTCCAGAGAGAAAGAGATACCGTACCACTCGACCATGTACGGCAGCTTCTCGTCCTGGGTCATGGTTGGCGACATTTCAATGGGAAAGTACTTTTGGAACAGCTCCTTCTCGGCCGCCGTGACCGAAGGGTCCACAAACTTGCTCGCCATGAGCACGCTGTGGCTGCTGCTGGCGTGCTCGCCAGAAGGCTTGAACTGCGGCGTGAGCGTCTGGTCAAAGTCCGCGATCACGATCAGCTTGTCGAGTCCGTCCGTGCAAAACTTTTTCCACTTGCGCGCGAACTCATCTGGCGTTTGCACACGCATCGCACTGAGTTTCTAAGACGCTACATACTCCCAGACCACTTTGAATCTTACCTGGATCGCGGACGATCATGGACGGCTTGGCGTGCATGGTTCGTTTGGACGCGATCGACGGCGGCGCAGCTTCGGCGCGGCTGCAGTACGGAGGGCACGCCGCTGCAGTTGCGGCCGACAGCGCGAGCCCCACGGGCACAGCGCAGCGCAAGCGGGAGAGCAGCATTGCGGTTTGAGAAATGCTGCGAATCGACAGCTACACTAGTGACCATCACTCTGGGTGACCCGATCCTGACCATCACTCGTGAGTCCGAACGTGAGACGTCACTCTGTTGGCAAGTTCTTCTGAACACGAGTTCACCCCACGGCTCGCACAGGTGCAGAAGACCCTGGACAAGAAATAAGCATTCAAACGAAGACGGCGAGGTTGAATGACTCAGTGAGACCCCTTTCAGTCAGTCAATCAAGAAACCTTCAGCACACCGTTGAAAAGCACTGGCGCCATTCTGCGATGAACTATGCCAAGATCTTGATGACGAACAACGGTATCATCTACGTTGAGTTGTGGATACGGGGTTCGCCAAGCAGCGATGGTTGTCACCACGAGTGGTATGGAGCCACACCAACGCGTCGAGTTGACATAGAAGCTGGCAGTGGAGGAAGTCAGAGCGACGGGCTCCATGCGCGTGGAGTCCTTGACTGTGCGGAGGCAGTGGGGAGGGGTGAATGCGATCTATTCTTCGCGAGCTCGTGACTACAGCCGGCGCCGATATCAGCCTCGTCAGTGCGAACGGCAGTACAGTACTGTACGGCGCTGAGTACTCTATCGCGTGCTGGTCATCGAGATAGAGTGGCTGGTGGAGCTCGCGATGGCAGTGCACAGCAGCGCCCATGACACGAAGACGCGAGTGGGACCCATAGACATCAACTTCAGTCACGTTGGGTACAAACTGTGGCCTTGATACAGAAGTGTCCCGTGCAAATTGATCGCCAGCCATGTAAGATTACAGGTGCCGTGCCATCCAATCCAATCGTGGGTCATGGTTACCAAGACGTCCGATATATTACTAAGTACTTAGAAGTAGTAGACACAGGAGCTTCTGTTCCGTTCACACAACATTATACTTAGGCGAGGCCACTCCAGTAAGTGGACATACCCTGCGCGAACGCAATGAACGCGCGGACCATCTTGACACCCTGCGGACGGATCGTCGACTCGGACGCAATGAAGTCCGAGCCGGACATCTCGATCGTGAACGCAGGCCTCTTCAGCTCCTGGAAGACGGCGTCGAGAAACGTGCCGTAGGCCAAGTACAGATCCGAGCTGAGCATACTCGTGTAGTCACTGCCCGCGGCCTTGGCCATCGCGTCGCCGAGCACCTTGAGTTTGGGGCCGAACGGCGCCGGAGGCGTACTCTTCTGGTTACCGTGCGAGCGGAGGATCTGTCCGCCGTACGAGTGCATGTCGATAGCTCCATACGGCAGGAGGTTCTTGACGTATTCCCACGAGCCAACGGTCTCAGGCTCACTCAGCACGCCCGAACCTCCATAGTCTTCCTGATACGGGGCCGCGTCATGCTTGTCAAAGAACGCCGCCGGTGGGTAGT
>JAADVZ010000848.1:0-13654 GCA_023335925.1 Pythium phragmitis | reverse complement strand
GGCGAGCGACCGCACGACGCCATTGGTGACGTATTGTCAGCGTGGCATCCGTGCTGCCCACGCGGCGTTTGTCCTCTCGGAGGTGCTTGGCTTTGAGGACGTCAAGATTTACGAAGACTCGATGTTGCAGTACTTGAACCGCGACGATACGGCGATTGAGCGGAGCATGTAAATGCACTGGATTAATGTCGAATATTCCTGCAGCGTACTGTAGTAGTTGTGTATCTGATTAGCATCCCATGCCGCGGAGAAAAAAAGGTCTCGCCGGACACATCCAGATCACCAGATCACAATAGCGGACAGAGAAGAGCCCAAAGTTGCGGCAGCTGGGAAGGATTTTGATGTTGGTGCATGCAGACCCTCGGAAGTTTGGAAGTTGAAGGGTGTTTCAGAAGTACATAACCCACAGTAGAATTCATGAGTCAGTCAGTCCTTGAATGTTGAAGGGTGCTTACGCGAATCAGTGGCGCATGAACTACTGTACAGTAGTCTACTGTACAGTAGTCTACTGTACAGTAGTCTACTGTACAGTATTGTTTTAGATGTACCAGGTTGCGTCCATCACACTGTATTCTTTTACATGTACGAAAGGATGCAATTATAATTACTAACTAAGTACAGTTTACTGTACAGTACTGTAGTTGGGATTCTCGCCAATTTGGGGAGAATCCAAGTTTTGTGCAGTACAGTACGATATTATCATGCAGTGCATTGTACCAAACAATGTATGGGATAGTATTCACACAGAAGGCATCGTTTGTCGAGTCGTGACGTTACCGCACCAGCTGCTGACGTGAGGAGCTCAATCGTCGGGATGGCCTGGCGATACAATAAATGATCACCAGCCAGTGGCTGGCGATCAAGGGGAAGGTTGGGCTACAGGCTGTAGCCCACGGCTGAGGCACAGCCAAACCCTCCCTTTGCATCACTGAGTCAGTGTCAGTGACACTGACTCGTCCGTCGTGTACGAGCTGGACCAAACTGATGGGATAACCTCAGGTTCAGTATCGCCTTTGCTTGTTTGACAGTGAAATCTGTACTGTACCGAGCGGATGCTTCGTCCAAATGTTCGTTGATTCGTCTCTGGATGTTGCCCAGAACTCGAGCAGAATCCATGGTGAGAGGTGGAGAGACTCGACCTGCTTGGATACTGTACAACTTGCATAGTATCCAAGCAGGTCGAGTCTCTCCACCTGCAAGTTGCAACGAGACGCGCTGCCGAGACTTGGTCTAAGTGGATCGTGCGAGCGCTTGAGGTGTCAGAAGTTTGAGGACGGTTAGAGCCCACACCTTACACACCCAAGTGATTCAGCTGTGAGCTGCATGTGCCTGATGTGGACCACGAGTGAACAGCTGACTCAGTTGGGTACCTCTACAGATTACAGTGCCTGGCCAAGTGACCTGTGTTGCCAGTACAGTAATCAACGACAGCAGGTCTGGTAGATGACTCGCCCACGTGGTGAGAGTCTCTATGTATGTCTCTTCCATCGTGGATGGAGCCCAGCTAGCTAATAATACTTCACAAGTAGCTGTGAATGGGGAATACAACTGTGATAGAAGTTGTGTGGCAGTGGCAGTCAGCAGTGCTGACACAAAGATTGATCGCAAAACGCAGCGCTGGTGCTGAGTCAGCACCAGCGCTGCATTTTGTGATCAATCTTTGTGTCCAACGCTGCGCTCGTAATCAGCTACTGTGGTTGTTGTCTCATTGATCACCAACGAAATGCGTGAATAATCAGTGCAAGCAGCTTCCAAAGAGTCCTTATGAATCGTCCGTCGTATTACTGTGTGGTACCGTAATACAGTACATGTGATTCCTGAAGACATCTCACCACCGACGGTGGTCCACCGTAATACATGTAATTCTGTATACTGTATTGTACTAGTATGGACTGTACGAGTTTAGTACAGGACTACTGAAGTACTGTACTGCAACTTGCAGTGCAAAGGAGGGGTACACAACTGAGTATTGAATAGAGGATGCCACACAGTGGCTGCCGACGATGAAAAGCGCATTCATCTGAGTTATTCTGGCAATTCACTGTATGGTCGAGTGGATGCCAGGTAGGACAATGAGGCAGGGGAGGGTGGGAGTCGCGATGATAATATTCCTGCACCGTGTTCTGTTATGTGCAATCTTCGCAGAACTTTTCCGGCGGCTTCTCTCCTATACAAGCTACTGCAATATGATGCACAGTGTTCACGTCACGCCAGCATCTTGAGCCTTCGCGAACAACGATGAATTCCATCCACCACCTGCTGTACACTGTATTTCGATTCAAGATTCACCAGAACAAAAAAGATGAGCCTGAGAGGTCACAGGATGGAGAAATCCACAAAACGATTTTGACAGGGTGCTGGTGTGACGGCACCTTTCCAACCACAAATTGTGGTTGACAAAGTCTCCAAAGGCGATTTGGCATTCTCAAAGCCAGGATGCTTGGTTCGTAATAAGAGCGGTGCGTTCTCATGGCCGAAAATCGTAGTGGCGCAGCAGCGATGCTCAGCAGAAAGATGCAGTTTCGTTCGCGTCGTCTTTGGGAATAGGACTCAGGCTTCCCGCACTTCTCAAAATTCAAGAAATTTGTTCTACGATCAGCCTCCACTTTTTGCGCGGACTCCATCACTTTGCTCACTGGCTGCCCGCCTCTTCGAAACCGAGAGGCGTGCATTACACCGTGTTGACTGTTGCCAGACAATCAGATCAAGGGTTTTCTGATAGACAATCAGCCCATGGACGACCCGGTTCTGGATTCTTCGCTTCTCCACTTCTCCACTTCTCCACACTTCTCTTCGCAAACACTATTGACTCAGTCAACTTTGTCCGCGATGAATGAGAGGTGCCACAGTGGCAGTGCCACTGCCGCAACGCTTAGGGTTCAGCTGTCCTCTCACTCCACACCATCCATCCACGGTACATACAGTAGCTAATCGAAATAGGCATTCGTCCGTGCGCGGCCTCCAGCTCTGGACTCTGCTGGGCACTTCCGCATTCACAGACTTTTGCGCTGACCATCTGAACGGATCTACCGAATACCCTCTGGACAACTCCACTCCACGCCACGCAGCGAAACGAGCAGACGGCAAACGGCGCAACAAACACATAAACGGACCTTCCCGAGACGAACGAGCGTGCGGCGAGTGGACACGATCCGGCCCTTTTGTTTCACGTCTGTCCTCTCGACTGACCCACGCCTTCCTCCTCCTCTCCTTCGCTTCGCCGCCAAACTGCACACTCGTCGACCCCGTGTCAATTCATTTTATCCTTCCAAGGACGCAAGACGTATCTCGACAACTTTCGCGCGATGGACATTCGCCGCTTGCTCCACAACCCAGACGACGGTGGCTGGTTCGTGATCAGCGAGACGCGTAGTGAGCAGGAGATGAACGACTTCCGGCGGTCGCTCAAGCGCAACGCCATCATCAACACACACCTCGTCAACTGCACCATGAACCACGCAGACACGGACGCTGCCCAGCAAGAACACAAGATGAAGGTGCAATGGACCAAGTGCACGTCGGCACTGTGCCACCCGAAGAACCAGCGTGAGGACGGCGACGCGAAGCGGCAGAGCTGCCCCGTGCAGCTTCGCATGTCGACCTGCCAGCTCACGTTCAAGGGCATCGTGTGCCAAGCGTACGAGCACCTGAGCGACGAACACGACGCGGCCGAGCCGCTCCAGAGCTCGGTCACGGAAGACATGAAGATCCACATTGCTCGCATGCTCGAGTGTAACCCTGACGTCAAGCCCATGGTGATCTACAAGGAGCTCCAAAAGCTCCACGACGAGAACGTGTTTGGCGACGACCTTATGCCCACGAAGATTCAACTCCGCAATGCACTGACGTACTTGCGCAGCCGCCGACTGCGCGTGTCCTCCGTGTCGTCAACAACGTCCAGCACATCAAGTCGCAAGCGAAAGTACGCCGACGACTCGAGCAGCTCGGGCGACGACTGTGCATCGCCGCCGTGTGTAGAGCGCCGATTCCCGGAGTGACGCCAGGTGGACTGCGCCAGGACTCTGCTCGTGGCGTTGTCCCAACGATAAGTTTATACACGGCCGTGCAGCACGCACAAGGGCTGTCGTTCGTACAGTAGGAACATGTGGGGAGTCAGCGTAGCCTGACTCATCACGGAAAGGAAGCTCAGCTATATGATGACGCAGTATAATAAATAGGATTTCTTCGATTGGATTCCGGATCAATAGGTCGGTACCATTCGCGATATACTCGCCCCGTACTGCGTATAACCTTTCGACGCACAGCAAGAAAAGTGCAAGCACAGGAGCCCGTCTTCCTCATCTCTTGTCCTGCGTAGCATGATGTGAGCTCCAGTTATCGACCGAAAATGACTGCAGCCAAACAGGACCAAAGGATCCTTTTGATAACACAACAACAACCTGTATGACTAGGCCCGATGATGCTCACGATCAGCAGCACAGGATCATCAGCGGCTTGGATGATCTTCAGAGACCTGCAGCACGTGTATGAGTCAAACCCGTGACTGCACCTTCTCGCGCACGTCTGTCCGTAAATAATGTGGTGGTGACCACAACAGGATATCGACCAAGTACACCATACATAGTGTGGACCACATAAAATTATACAAACCTATAGCCGACCTATCTGAAATATATGGTTCGTATCAGCATGCCGTATCCGCTCCCCCTTCATCGTAGAGAAAAGATCTCCAGCGATAAAGTCCAAGTGAGCAGTATGAGCGACGAGATCGGGAAGAAGTCCGATTTCACCGAGGAACTGGCGCGCGTGCTGCCGCAGGCGCAATCGGTCGCGGCCAGCGGCAATGTCGAGGCGGCGGCCGAGCTGCTGCTGGGTGTCGAGAAGCAGGCGCGGCTCGCGAACGACATCCCGACGCTCAAGGCTGTCGTGGCCGAGATCCTGTCGCTGTGCGCGCAGCAAAAGCGCTGGGAGCTGCTCAAGGACCATATCTTGATGCTCTCGAAGAGACGCGCGCAAAAATCGGGCGCGATCGCGGTCGTTGTCCACAAGTCGATGGAGTTTCTGGGCGAGACGCCGTCCGAGGACGTCAAGATGGAGCTTATCAACGCGCTGCGTACGGTCGCCGAAGGCCGCATTTTCTTGGAGAAGGAGCGCGCGACGCTTACGCAGATGCTGTCGCGTATGAAAGAAGCGCGTGGCGAAATCGACGAGGCCGCGACGGTGCTCCAAGAGGTCCACGTCGAGACGTATGGGTCCATGACCAAGCTCGAAAAGACCGAGTACATTTTGGAACAAGTCCGCCTGACGCTCGCCAAGAAGGACTTTGTGCGCGCCAACATTTTGTCGAAAAAGATCTTGCGCCGCACGCTCGAAGAGGCGGGTTTCCAGCAGTGCAAGCTCAAGTTTTACGGGCTCATGATCGAGTACGACATCCACGAGAACAACACGCTCGAGCTGTGCCGCCACTGGATGGCCATCTTCAACACCGACACGGTCAAGGCCGACGACGGCATGTGGCGGAAAGCCATCCAGCACGCTGCGATCTTTGCGATCCTGTCGCCGCACTCCAACCTGCAGCACGATCTGCTCCACACGCTAGCGCGCGAAAAGCTGCTCGAGAAAGAACCGGCGTTTTACTCGCTTCTGGAAAAGTTCACGACCAAGGAAGTGATTGCGTATCCGCTCGCGCAGGATGAGCTGCTCAAGCAGCACGCTGTGTTCACGCAGCCGCAGCGTGGTGCCGAGTGGTTCACGGCGCTCCACACGCGCGTGACGGAACACAACATTCGCGTGGTCGCGGCGCACTATGAACGCATCCGCACGCCGCACCTCGCGGCCATGATTGGTCTGAGCGAAGAAGTGAGTATAGAGATGCGGATGGCAGGAAGTGGAGGACCTGATTTTAATGGGCGTTGTCTGTCTTGTCTATCACTAGCTCACGGAGGCCAGCATCTCGACGCTCGTGAGTGACGGCGCGATCTACGCCAAGATTGACCGTCCGGCCAAGATCGTGTCGTTTGTGCGACCGAACTCGCCCGAGGAACAGCTCACAAACTGGTCGGGTAGGTCCCTTTCTGCTGTGAGGCTATCAATGTGCTGACGTGAAGATTCTGACGACTCGATCCATGCAATTCTAGCCGACATTTCGCAGTTGCTGCGTCTTGTGGAGACCACGTGCCACCTGATCAACAAGGAGAACATGATCCACAAGATCTAAATGGAGAGGAAGCTGTCACCACCCTCGACTGTACTGTGGGTGGCGCATTCCCTGAGGCATTTCTCAATACAGTAACCTCAATTTTCACCAACAGAATGGGTCCATTTGAAAAGCCTAGTACATCTACGAGGAATCACGACAACGTATCTCATAGCAAATCGTCTTCGTCGGCATCGTCAAACTGGCCGACGATAGGGATATCCGAGTTGCGCTCGAGTCCCGGCGTGATCTGCAGCACCGAATCCAAGTGGGCGGCGATCTCGGCAGCGCGCGCGCCGTTGGCGACTTCGTCTTCGTCAAAGATCCACCCGTCATGGTCGCCGGCGTCGTGGTCGCTTTCATCGTCGTCGTCAGGATTCATTTCGGCCGACTTGGAGAATGCCGTGAAGAGTTCCGACACTGTTTCCACACACATCGCGTTTATGGTGTCAGTACTTTCCCGAAGCAACTGCACTGGAGATTCGAAGGTGCAAGACTCACGTTGCTTCTCCTCTGCGGGGACAAAGCGGACTTCACTGATCTCTTCTATGCCGACCTAAGCAATCACCACGAAAGCGTGTCAATATAGACCTTGACAATGGCTGGCAAGCAAACTGCAGCTTCGCTACCTGGCAGTAGAGACACGGGCGATCAAACGCCGCCGGGTCGCGCGAGATGGCGTGCAGCGTGACCTGGCTCACGTCCCATCCGTAGCCCACGCGCACGGCGGCGCGATCACCGACCCATACAACCCGCCTTGCACGCACACACACTGTCAGTAAAACTTGATCTAAGAGCAGCCATGCAGGGGCGAGTTCCCATACTTGGTGGTGACGTAGAGCGCGCCTCGCGTGCGGTTGAGCGGGAGCTCCTCGGTCATGCACTCGTTCTCGGCGTCAGCGGCCTCATCATTGGATGAAATGTGGATCTCCACGTCGCTAAACGTCGCCAGCAGAAACTCCTCTTCGTCTTCGTCACCCGCTCCCGTGCGCAGCAGCGGCGCGCCAGCGGCATTCAGGTCGGCGCTCGTCAGCATGTTCATGGTGGTAGAGGCGAGCCCAAAAGGTTCGTCGGAAATGAAGATGCGGATGGACACACCAAGTTCTTGTATCGGTATTTACGGTAGTAGACTCATAATATAACGTATATAGCTTGATAGACTGAATCGGAGAACAATTTACAGTTGGATGTTAAAAGCCTGAGAGCCGGACGCCTGAGCTTCATGAATGAAGAGTTCTGTGCCACTGATCTTCTGGAGCATGCGGAGAGATTTCTCCACCACTCACCATCAACGAGGTGTTGGAGAGCGTTTCCAACGATCCTCACGCTCTTCCATGAATCCGCGGGAGAGGAGGGAGGTTTCGGTACCAAACGTATGATCACGTTGCGTGGGCGTGAGGTTCTGCCGATTCATGTGGCTTCGCTGCGAACCTGCATTGTCAGTGTGGCTTGAACTCTCTCTCTCTCGCTCGGTCATTGTACGGTATGTAAAACATAATACCGTAGGTGCTCTGCTGTGCAAACAGAGAGTAAGGGCGACAAGGGGTCGAGACGTGAATACGTCTTTCGCGCATTTGTGCAAAGACGGGGTTGATACACTCCAATCTGGAATGTATCAGTCCCCTCGAGTCCAGCTCATCTTGGAAATCATCACATTCTTCTGGACAGCTCAGGGTGCGCTGCGCCGACAGTCGATGGCGTCACCTGTGTGAACCATCGCGGCTCCAGGCTGGGCCCAACGGAAATGAAGCACCTTCACTTTGAAGGCACGACTGGGTTCAGTCTCACCTGATAATTTTGACTGGGACCACGTCAGCTGTACATATTTGCTAGCTGAGCTGTGTTCAGTCAACGGTCTCACTACACTAATTCAGTGTGACCACAACCCATCCACGCGACGTTCGTATCATACCAGTAGTACTGTACACAGTAGTCGAACGTACAGGATAAGGTATCCGAATGGAAAGAACAGGCACTGCAGAGGCGAGGTCGGCGAAGTGTCATGTGGACCAACAAAGTGTCCCTAGACTGAATACAGGTGGTCTGAAGGTCTGAAGAGTCTGAATATCTCTGGACCCGCACACAGAAGACTCGACGGTCGCAGCCAACGCCAACGCATTTCCGAATTCACCAACCAACCAATCCATATCTACACACGCCATGGTCCTCTGGCGGCTCGCGCAGCTTATCGCAGTAGTGGCATCGGCCTGCGTGCACACCACACACGCCGGGAGCTACGACTTCCACACCTTCAACGCGACCGAGCTGGAACCGCTGGACGATCGTCGGCTCCAGCAAACGAATGACTCCACAGCCTACGACTTCCACACCTTCAACGCGACGGAATTGGAGCCAATCACTCGGCGGCTCGAGCAAGGCGGCAAGGTCGCCCACGGCAACGTCGCAGCATGCTACACACCGTTCCACAACAACGAGTATCCTCTCTTTGGCGGCTCCGTCAACATCAATGCGCTGCGTAACGCGATCGAGGAAGACTTCCGTGTCATGAGCAAGTACTTCACGCACGTGCGCACGTACTACGCGCAGCACTTTGGCATTGAGATGGCGCCGATCGCCGCCAAGTATGGGCTCAAGCTCTACCTCGGTGCGTTCCTCACGAGCGAGAGCTGGTGGAACGACGAGGCCAACGCCGCGGCCAACGCAATCAAAAAGTACCCCGGTACGGTCGAGGCCGTACTCACGGGCAACGAGAACCTCGCGGGCTTTTACCAGCGCAGCTGGGACATTCTCAACAAGATCAACGACATCAAGGCCCGCGCGGGCGGCGCGGTCAACAATGTCAAGTACGGCACGGTCCAGCGGATCAACGAATTCGTCGACTCGCGGTTTGACTGGGATATGCAGCAGCTCAACAACAACCTCGATATCCTCGGTGTCAACATCTACCCGTTCTTCACCAACAGCTACGACAGCAACCGCCAGTCGGCGCTGCTGGACGCGCAGTGGAACCAGGTCACGTCGAGGTACCCAGCCCACAAGATCCGGCTCACCGAGACGGGTTACCCGACGGCTGGATCGGCCTCGTCGGTCGCGCCGAACGTGTGGCCCGGCATTGACTCGGCTGTTCGCTTTTACCAGGGCGTCGTTGACTGGACGCCCAGTGGGTACGAGAACCACCCCAAGTTTTGGTTCCAGGCCTTTGACCGCCGGTACGGCGACCCCGGAGCGAACGGCCACGACTATGAACTGTCGTTTGGCTTCCTGACGACCCAGCGGTCGCTCAAGCGCGACGGCTTCCCTCGCCAAGTCATGTCGGCCGCCGAGACGCCTGTGCAGACGTCGTGCTCGATCGACGAAGGCACTGACTACTCGGGGTCGGACATTGGCAGCAAGCCTGCGCCTCAGGCCGAGAACTGCTTTGCGATCTGTAGTGCTTATTCTGGATGCCGTGCGTTCACGTGGACGTCCTATGGCGGTGGCACGTGCTGGCTCAAGTCAGGCAGGGGAAACGCAACGGGAAAGAACGGTGCTCGCTCGGGCATGGCCTGCTCGGGTGCAAACTCGGTGTGCACCGTTGACGAGGGGGCTGACTACTCGGGGTGGGATATCGGCAGCAAACCAGCGACACAAGCAGAGAGCTGCTTTGGCATTTGCAACGCGTTCTCTGGGTGCAGGGCCTTCACGTGGACCTCGTACGGTGGCGGCACGTGCTGGCTCAAGTCGAACAAAGGCAATGCTGTTCGCAAGAGCGGCGCACGCTCGGGCGTGGCCTGCAATGGCGTCGTGATGCCCAGCTGTGGCATCGAAGAAGACGCGGATTTCTCCGGTTCCGACATTGGCAACAAGCCAGCGGCACGTGCCGAGAGCTGCTTTGCGATTTGCAACTCGGTTTCTGGGTGCGGCGCGTTCACATGGTCGTCGTACGCTGGGGGTACGTGCTGGCTCAAGTCGACAAAGGGGAGCTCCGCCGAAAAGAGCGGTGTTCGTTCCGGTGTCGCCTGCAGGTGTAACCTCGGCGGACTGGAACCGGGAGTCGACTACGCTGGTGCAGACGTGGGCAACAGCCTGGGTGCCAACCCCGAGGCCTGCATCTCGCTCTGCAGGAACACCAACGGATGCCGGGCCTTCACGTGGACGTCCTACTTTGGCGGAACGTGCTGGTTCAAGTCTGGCAAGGGCAATGCCAGTGCCAAGAGCGGCGCGACCTCGGGCGTCATCTGTTAAGTTAGTTGGATGAGATCCGATGGAAGATCTCGATCGTATTAGCGTATTAGTTTGGAAGTTTCTATCATGTTAATATTTGGAAAGCCGTAAATCTATCACGACGTGAATATGGATTCAGCTTTGGCCATTCCGTGGTCGATGTCCTGTTATCTGACTGGCGGTGATTGAACCGCCACGCGGTGAAACAGAGGCATCCATGCTGAGGCTCGAAACGAGTGTGCTTGAGGCTGTTTTGAGGTCAGGCGTTGTCACATGTAGCGTTTCCACAGGACACTATCCAGTGTTGACATTAATAACAAAGTCTGTAAAACGCATGAGACGCTAATAAATTATAATGTAATCTCCAACTTACTTATCCCAAATACGTTGTAAATCCTCTTGAGAATGAATATAACTGCTTTCTATAATTCGATTGTAGCACACGTTTGTTTAGGGAAACTGTATCACTTGACCAGGTTAAGTGATACCGCTTCAACTGAACGACCGATCGTCCGGTTGGGTCGCAGCCTGCGAACCAGTGCATGGCATACAAGGATCACAACGTGGCAACTCACGACTCACGATGGCATGCCATGCCATTACCTTCAGCTGATCTTGTGCGTCTATAACCTTGAAGAACATGGTCAGAAGATGGGGTCCCCTCTGTGAGAATCGTTTGTTCAGCCAGTGCAAGCAATCGAGTTTGGCAAACTAACCAATGATCTCCGGGACTATCGTAGACCCCAAGACACCAGAGAATTGCTCGGTGTGTAGCCAACGACTTCGCCCGGTCAAGAGAAGCGACTACGTTTCATGGTGTCGTTCCGTTACGCGACGACGAAGCTGGAAGGCATGAGAAAATTCTAACTCCTAGGAGACTATCGATGAAGAGGTATGAGTCTAGCTGACGCTGGATCGGTCTGGACGAGCAGCTCATTCTCCGGTTTTCCGGCTAACGCTCTCATCTAGCGTCCTCTGCAATCCAAATCCAGAAGCTCTCGTCCAGTGCCATGTTGGGCTCTGCCTTCCGCGCTGTCGCTGTCGCCTGCGCGGCGCTCGCCGCGACCGCGTCAGCCAACGCGCCTGGCAACGTTGGCACCTGCTACTCGCCGTTCCACAGCCAGGCGTATCCGCTCGGGGACGCCAGCTATGCCAACGTTGGTGCCATCCGGGAGTCCATCGATAACGACCTCAAGCAGCTCGCAAAGCATTTCACGCACGTGCGCACGTACTACTCGCAGTACGTGGGCGTCGACATTGCGCCGCTCGCGGCTTCCCACGGCCTCAAGCTCTACCTGGGCGTGTACCTCTCGGGCGAGTCGTTTGGCAAGAACGAGGTCGCCGCGGCCGTGCGCGCCGTGAAGGAGCACCCCGAGACTGTCGAGGCCATCATGGTCGGCTCGGAGAACCTCATTGACTTCAAGGCCAACGCTGACACGATCCTCAACAAGGTCAACGAGATCAAGGCCCAGCTCGGCGCGGACCTCGCGGGCAAGGTCAAGTTCGGCACGGCGCAGCGCGTGAACGAGTACCTGGACGACAAGTTCAGCGCCGAGACGGCCAAGCTCGCGGCCGGCCTCGACATCTTGGGTGTGAACATTTACCCGTTCTTCACCAACAGCTACAACCCCGCTGAGCCGGCCAAGCTGCTCGACCAGATGTGGAAGAACGTGGCGGCCAAGTTCCCGGCGGGCAAGCTGTGCGTGACCGAGACGGGCTACCCCACGGACGGCTCGAACCCGTCGATGGCGCCGAATGTCAAGCCCTCGCTCGAGAATGCTGCTGGCTACTACGAAGGCCTGCTCAACTGGACGCCGCCGGGCGCCGAAGGCTCGACCAAGTTTTGGTTCCAGGCCTATGACTTGCGCGCCGACGACAAGTCCATGGGCGTGGACTATGAGTCGCACTTTGGTTTTTTCACGGCTGATGGGCAAGGCAAGAAGCCCAACTTCCCGTACCCGAAGGACGGGGGCAGCTTTGTGCCCAAAGCCAACACGACGAGCACGGACAAGCCCAGTGACAAGCCGGCTGATAAGGTGACGCCCGCTCCCGGAGCGCCGGCTGTCCCAGGCGTCTCAAGCCCCGCCCCGCCGGCCAGCACACCTGTGGGAGCCTCAGGAGCTCCAGGTGCACCGGGAGCCCCAGGCATCTCAAGCCCTGCCCCGCCCGCCAAAACGCCTGTGGGAGCTCCAGGAACCCCAGGTGCCCCAGGTGCTCCAGGTGCCCCAGGTGCTCCAGGTGCCCCAGGTGCTCCAGGTGCTCCAGGTGCTCCAGGTGCCCCAGGTGCTCCAGGTGCTCCAGGTGCTCCAGGTGCCCCTGGCGTCCCAAGCCCTGCCCCGCCGGCCAACACGCCCGTGGTTACCCCCGTGTCGATTCGGTCGATCTCGTTCAACGACATTGGTAAGATCGACCCCAAGACGCCTGCTCCTCCTGCTCCCGCCCCTGGCGTGCCGACCCCCGCGCCGTCCACCCTCAAGCGCGGAAAGAAGAAGGACTGTCACGCTTAAAAAGTCGCAGTAGGACGCTGGACGTCTCTCTCTCTCTTTCTATCTCTTGGATTCTCGTAAATCTTCGCATAATGTTCACTTCATAATAAAACATCGTTTACGATTTAGGGGACTCCTTTTTACGATCACGTAGGTGGGAAAAGCTCTCGATCGCTTCTCCACTACTCTCACAAGACTAACTAACTTACATGGACTGATCCCATCGAACTACTCATACAGATAAAGAGAGAGAGAGACAGACCGTCTGTCGGTCGTGTCCCTCCTTACAGCAAGTGGCCCATGGCGATTGCGAGCGCGGCCACGAGCGTGAGGACGCCGCTGGGCTGCACGAGCGAACTGCCGCTCGTGACGTTGGCCTTGGTCGGCGCCTGGGTCGTCGGCGCGGGCGCCGTCGTCGTCGGCGCCGGTGTCATGGCGTCGGCGTCCTTGGAGACTTCGTTCACGAGCGAGACCGAAACCACGGTCGAGGACGACGACGACGAGTCACTGCTGCGAAGCTTCTTGACACTCGAGGTCGGCGCCGGCGTGGGCATGCCGTTGGATGGAGCCGGCGTGGGCTTGCTGTTCGAAGGGGCGGGCGTGGGCTTACCAATGGACGAAGGCGCCGGCGTGGGCTTGCCGTTGGATGGCGCAGGCGTCGGCTTGCCGTTCGAGGTCGGGGCAGGCGTGGGCTTGTCGGTCGACGACGGGGCCGGCGTGGGCTTGGGCTGCGGAGCCGGCGTCGCCTGTGGCTGAGTCGGAGCTGGCGTCGGCTGGGGCGACTGGGGAGCCGGCGTCGGCTGGGGCTGAGTAGGTGCAGGGGGCTGGGGAGCAGGCGTTGGCTGAG
>JAADVZ010000847.1:0-13654 GCA_023335925.1 Pythium phragmitis | reverse complement strand
CAGCAACAGCAACAGCAACAGCAACAGCAACAGCGTGCAATGCATCCGTCGGTGGCCGTGACGCAGCCGCCGCCGACGTACCAGCAGCACTACGAGTACCAGCAACAACAACATCAGCAGCAGCTCCACCAGCAGCTCCAGCATCAACAGGCGATGCAGCAGCACCTGCAAATGCTCCACCATCACCAGCAGCAACAGCAGCAGCAGCATCCAGACAACCAAAGCCACGACCAAGGTCCGGGGTCGTCATAGGGTCGGAGCCGCGGCGATCTACCTAAGTCATCGATATTGTAATACCCATGAGTTGTATTTGGATGCGGCTTGTTCTCTCTTCATGAATCGTCGGTGATCGCGGGCGACGCCGTGATCCGCACGTACGGCTTGATCTCGTACATGCCCTGAGGAAACAGCTTTTTCGCCGCGTCGCTCGTGATGGCCGGCTCCACAAACACGTCTTCATTGACCTTCCAGTTGGTCGGCGTCACGATCTGATGGAACGTCGCAAGCTGGAACGCGTCGAGCAGGCGAAGCACTTCATAGAGATTGCGGCCCACGCTGATAGGGTAGTAGGCGATGTAGCGGACGGTGAGGTCGATATCCAAGAGGATCGTGCAGCTGAATGGGAGCTTGTGCGAGTCGGCGGCGCCCTTGGGGGCCATGGCCGCGACGAGCCCGAGCGACCGCGAGAGCTCGCCCGTGTCGTCGGCCATGACGGGGAAGCCGACCTTGACTTCTTGGGTCTCGTTGACGTCCTGCAGAAAAGTCTCTTGACGCGAGAGCGAGTCGATATGGAGCGCGAGCACGCGGCAGTTGCGTGCCTCGAACTGGTCGGCAAGTTTCTGGAGCATGCCGAGCTCCGTGAGCCAGACTGGGTGGTGCGTTTGCGGGAACGTAACGATAAGGCCCCAGGCGCCGTCCATGTAGTCGTGGACGCGCACGACGCCGAGCTGCGTCTGCCCGATGACATTGGGCAGCTTGGCGCCGATCTGGAGCTCCTTGGGCACGCCAGGTGGCATTTCTGGGTGGGATCTTGATGTCAAGTGCTGGAGACCCTGTGTGTGCCTCTTCACTGGTCATTGGGCGGATCCACTCAAAATAAGTAGTACTATTTTCCTGAAGCGGATCTTGAAGCGACGTCAAGGCAGCACGATGATGGCACCGGTAGACGATATTTTACAGCAGCAGGAAGAGCAGGCGGCTGATGGAACAGACAACCAATTGGAAGACACGGCGTCGAGAGGTCGGCGCGAACGGGGGCTGAGCGAGGCGGCCCGCCGTGACGACCGCGAGTCGCAGCGCGCGACGCAACACGAGGAAAAGGTGCGGCTCGCGATGCTCAACAACCGCTTTCTCGAACGAAAAGAGCCCCGCGGGACGAGCGGCGACGCAAAACGAGAGAGTCACTCGCTGTCGCGTAGTGGGCAAAAGAAAGAGAGGCCCGAGCGGCAGCCGGAAGACGACGATGACGGTGGACGACAGGAGGACGATGTCGACGAGAGGCCGACGCCGCGGCGAGTCGAGGAGAAGGCGCTGGTCGTGACGCGCAGACGGTCATCGGCAGCGTCGTCAACAGCTGAGAAAGACAAGGCAAGGCGGGACAGTCGTGGAGGGCGCGGACGCGTACGATTGGCAGACGATCGCGCTGCCGTGATGATGCCGTCGCTTCATGTGATCCCATCGCTCGCTCTGAGACGGTCCAAGTGGACACGTGAGCTCGATGAAGACGCGGCGTGTGGACTGTACGTGGACGACGAGCGTCGCGAGCTCGAGCAGATCGCGAGCAGCACGCTTGTGAGGCTCGAAGAACGGCTCCAGCGAGAGACAGGCAGGGCAGACCAGGAGAAGACGAGTCCTACGACCAATGGCTTTCGCTTAAACGATCTGCTCCATGTGCCAACCGTACACGACACTGCCGGTGTTGGTATCTGTGACGTGCCCAAACCTCGAACGGATGGTCACTACGCCACACCGAAACGGCGACGGCGCGCGTGGGCGCTCGCCGCACTGGAGATCACGATCGACCGGCTCGAGCTCGACGACCATATTTCCTTCTCGCTCGCAGACCGCGTCGAGACGCAGCTGCGCTCGCTGTACGTCTCGTACACGCATCTTCTCCACGCGCAGCCGTGGGGTCCGTTGCTCGAGCGGATTGATGCGTTTGTCGACGCCTGGCTCCTCCACAAGACGACAGACTCCCACTCGTGGCTCACCCAGGCACAGCTGGACGCGCAGGCGTTGCTGCAGACGCTGGGCACACTGCAACAACTCCACTACCAGCTTCTCACCAAGTGGAACGAACTGCAAGACTGCTATCGACAGGCGACGCTGCCTCCACGAACCGCAAAGCTCCGTGTGCGGCAGGAGAACCGCGCCACGTCGTTGGCAGTGACGTCGGTCCGCGCGTTTCTCGAACTGGATCTCGGGAATGACGATGACGAAAGGAGTGAGATTAGATCGAAGCTGGAGAAGCGACTGGAGGAGCTCGAGATCAAGGACCAGTATCTCCACACGGTGCTGATACTGGAGACGGTTGACGCAGACACCTTGGCCCATAGTACGCCAATAAGAGGACGCGGGCTGCGTTCCCTCGCGTCGTGCTGGCCGAGTCGAACGCCCTCCTTTTACGCTGCGCTCTTCATCAACGGCAAGGAAGTTGGCCGCACCAAGGCGTCGAGTTGGTTGCTGCATCCCCACAGTGGAAAGCGCCGCGTCGGTGTCGTGCCGATCCACGAAACGCTGCGCACGCAGCTCCATTTCTTCCCCGACGCGGTCGCGATCAAAGTCTTGGAACGTGGTCTCGTAACCGACACGCTGCTCTCGACGACGTCGATCCCGCTCCTCGTTCCTGGCCACGATTGCGTGGGCTCTGGGAGTCTGAAAGAGCCGAAGAATCGCGTCGCGGTCGCGAGTCTGGCGCCGTCGGTCGAGTGGTACCAGTTTAGCAGTGTCGACGCCATGGATCGAGCGCGGTGGCACGCGACGTTTCTCTCTTCGTCGTTGTTTACGACCTTCCAGCGCCATCCGCACGGCCGCGTGCGGGTCCACGTTGCGTGGGTCGCTCCACTGCTTCCGCACCACGATAATCAGCGAGACGACGAGGACGAATACGACACCAGCGTTGTGCTTCCCCCGCGCCGCTTGCCGCTCGCTAGCAGACACGACGCCAAGCTTGTGGGCCCACGAGTCGATCGAAGGCGTCTCTATAGATCTCAGGAGGGAGAAGAGCAGTTGGGAAGCCTCAGTGGCCGCCATACCGGGTTCAGCTACGAGCGCGACTTTCTCGTACACGTGACTGACGTCAACCACGACCCGCAACTCGCAGCGGTCGATCGTAACGACCCACAAAACGCCGCGGTCGTGCGGCTCCAGGACCACGTGCGCGCACAGTCGGCGCTGCTCAAAGACCGCGACGTATTCCGTGCGACTTCGCTTGTCTACGACGCGATGCTGCGGCAATCGTTTGGCTCGGGCCGGTCGCTTCTCACGAGACGCAATTTCCTGCTGCAGTTGCGCGACCGAGAGCACGTCGCTATTCACGGCACGAGCATGGCCCTCGCGAACGAATTGGCCGGGACGAAGAACTGGACCCACGCGGCGTTTGACGAGCCACTGCCGTTGACGGACACCGCGATCGCGACGAATGCCAAGTACCTGAGCTTGCTGCGACCGGAGATCCCGGCGTTTGACCACCGACAACAGCTGGACGACGCACTCGCGAGCGACGGTGATGGATCGTCGCGGTTCAGTCTCGAGCGAGAGCGGAAACTCCAGGTGCTCAAGCTGCAGAACTTTCTCGAGCGTGTGCGCTCGTCTCAGGTCGCACGTGTTCACAGCAAGGCGTTAGCGAGTGCTGGTGTCACGCAGCGCGACCGGACCAAGACCCTCGCAACCATTATCCAGGAGCAACCCATGCCGTTACTACCCGGCGCGATCGACTGGTCAACCTTGGGCTCGCTCTTCTCGCGCCGCCGAAGGCTGCGTCCACGCGTCGAGGCGCGGTCCGCGCCAAAGGCCGTGGCCGACTGGCCACGCCACTGCATGCTATACGTGCAGATCAAGAGCGCGACGAACGTGCCCGTGCGAATTGCGATTGGGAGACAAGGCGGCGGGATGAAGACTCAGCCAAAGGGAAGCAAGACGTCTCGAGGCGTGGAGAGGCGGCGACGTGGCGGTGTGGCCTCAGACGACGATGACGACGACTTCAGAAACGACCAAACCTCCATACCCCCTGCTGCTCCAGTGGTTGCCGTCGACCGTAGCCACGTCTTTGTCGAGATCTCGTTCCAGGGGCGACGACGCCGCACGACGAGCACTCACGTGGGAACGACGGGGGCTGTGTGGATGGAGACCGTGGCACTGCCGTTCCACGCGCCGAACGAGGACTGGTCGCCAGACTCGCTGCAGAAGTGTCCAGACATCGTGCGGCTCAGTTTGTTTGACCAGCTCGTGCGGACATCTTCGTCAACTGGCAGCGACGATGCGTTGCTTGTATTCAGTCGCAACGGCAGCAGTGACGACCATACACAGCAGCGAGTGCAGTCGTTCTACCAGGAGAATCGGTTCTTGGGCAGCCTCGAAATCCCGTTCACGACACTCTTCCACAACCACGGCTCTCTCGATGCGACGCTTCGATGTGAGACGCCAATCGTGAATATCGGGTATAGGAACGCGAATCACCACTCGAAAGCAGACGACGAAGGAGACCAACAAGCAGTTGCCACGTCGGTGGGGGCCGACCGAGACGACGACGGCGTCGTGCAAAGCAGTCGAGAGGCCACGTTCTTGAGTGTGATGATGACGCTCGATCCGCTTCTGCCAATGCCCGTGAAGTCGCACGAAGAGAACCCGCTCGGTGCCGGTGATGACTCTGCCGCGCTGGGCGCGTACGTCACCCACTGGAAAACGACGACCCAGAACACGAACGCAGCGACACAGCACCGCAATTTTGACGTCTTTGCTCGGAGTCTCGACCATGGAAAGACGTTTCTGACACGATTCGTGGCCCCGCAGAGGCCACCACCAATGATTCTTGATGCTTCTAACAGTCGCGCCAAGCAGCAGCAACTGACGGTCCCGCAGCTCGTTCGGTTTGTGCATCTCATTCCGTTTCTTGACGACTGGCAGGTGTTTGAAAACGATGGCGGCGGCGAGCTCGATGTGTGGACGACGTCGCAAGAACTGCTCGAGCTGAATGCCGGTGACTTGGAGGAACACGCCGTGTTGCTTTGCAATTACTTTAATTGGCTGGACCGCGACGAGCCCAATCGGCAAAGCTTCCTCGTGGTTGCCACGGCGACTCCGGAGGGCAAGACCGTGTACGTACTGCGGCAAGACTCGTACAAGATCCCGCAGCGCAGCGTGTTTTGGAACGCGAGCACGGGAGTCGGGTACAGCGTACTGGACGATCGCTGTCCCGTGCTGGATGTCTCACTCGTCGTCTCATGTGAGAACATATACGCCAATATCCAGCCGCGCAGGCGCCTGAGTGAGATGCACTGGGACGTCGAGACCAACCCGAAGGCGTGGAGACCGTTCTTCCATGGGTCCTACAAGAAAGATCTGTCCATACTGCCGACGGTGCAATCAGCGCAGCTGATATACGCAGAGACATCGAAGGAGTACGTACAGCAAGTCGAAATGGAGCTGCGCGAGGCGCTCAAACTCGAGATCCGACGCTGGCGAAGCATCAAGTTCACGACGACCTTCAACATGGACCTGAGCATGAAGCTACGAAGCGAGCTCGAGCGACTGGAGCTTCGGCTGCTGCTGCGTGGACGCGACGGCGATAAAAAGAAGACCAGCGGCGACACCATGACGAAAGACTTGATCCAAGAGCTGCAGAAGACGCGACGCGTGAGTGGCATGCCGCTGAACACGACCTTCACCGATATCACCAAGGTCATCTCCATGGTCAAAAACACGGTGCGTGCTACTGCAAAGCGGCGGGGAAGTCCATTCTGCTGGGAAAGCTCTCAGATTATATTGATATGGACGCCAAGTACTGATTCAGTGGTGTGCTTGGCTAGAACATTTACTGGAACGACCACGCCGAGGTCGAGTTTGGGCTCGCCGTGTACGTTCACCCGTACCCGAATAATATCCTCTCAGTCTGGGTCTACCTGGTCGCGGTTGAGCCGATGGAATAAATGCGAATGAGAGGAAGAAATAGTGTACATGTGGATCACTTGAATTGCCGTAGCAGGGCGTTGACTTTGGCCTGGAGCGCTTCGAGCTTGGACCGTGCCTGCGCACGTGTCTCTTCATTGAGCAGTTCCGGGTTCGTGAGATCGACAGCGGTCTCGTTGTCCAGTGTAATACTCGTGAGCGGCTCCGCGTCGTCATGGAACGTCGCAACTAGCGATCCCTTGGGGGCCTTGGATATACTATCAGGTGCGATCGGTGAGCCTCGGATCGAGTAGGTCATCTCGCCTTTTCGTGCTGTTCGGACCACCGTCTATGGAGACCAAAAGTGTCAGTTGATACAGATGTGGTTCTGTCGGAGTGGAGGAGGGGCTACGTACCGATGGGATGTTGGTAGAGGGTGTGCACATGGGCGTCATATAGTTGGAGATGCTTCCGCGGATCGCCCCGCTTGGCGTCGAGAGTCCTGGCGTGTTGCCATTGCTGCGGCGGTCTTTCGACCGCACAGTGGACGGCACGGGCCGGATCTTGAGCGCTGACTTGGGCGACGACACTGCCGCGAGCCCCTGCTGGCTCGTGATAAAGTTGATATAGTCCTGCTCCTTGACGTTCTGGATGACGTTCTCGAGGCTGCCGCCAAAGTCTTCAATGAAGGTCTTCCACGGCATGGCGCGGACCGACTCGGGTAGGAACATGAGCTGCACCTTGAGCTCCATACGCAGCTCCTCCGACTTGCGCTCGGCCTCGGCCATTAGATCCGCACACCGCTTTGCCACTGTAGAAGAAAACCCCACCAGAACGAGTCAGTCCCCAGCCCTTTCGCGTACTAAAAAAGCCCTATACGTACGCTGCTTCTCCAGTTCGTCCAGCAGCATCGCCGCCTTCTGCGTCTTGCGGTCCAGATCGGTGGCGGCAGCAGTCGCTGTCGCCTCCTTGGGAGTCGCCTTGGCCTTCTTGGTCGCCTTTTTCTCCGTCTTCTTTCCTCGCCGACTGGCCTCGGCCTCGCTCTTGACGACCACGGCTACGACGGCCGCGGCCGACGGCTCGCGCTTGCGCTTACTGCTGGCTCTCTCGCCTCCTTCCCCTTTATTCTCCTTGGCTTCCTCGTCCACCTCTTCTCGCTTCACAGTCGCTCTGGGCTTGAGGAGGGGCGCTGGCGAGTGGGCAAAGTGGTGCCGCGTGCTCGGCCCTGTGAGGTCCACGACCGTGTTTTCTTCGATGGGCTGCAGCACGCCGCTGGCGGTATTACTACTGGCGGTCGCGGTGCCGCGTCCTCGCCGCAGCGTGCGCCCCACGCGCTTGCGGCCGCCCGACGTCGTCGCCATGCTTCTTTCCCTCGAGATTTCCCTTTTCGACTTTCCCGCCCCCAACAAAATACCCTGCTTTTTTTGGACGTTTGAAATATGGAGGAGATCAGAATGGTAATTAATTTCGTATGTCAATATTATGCTGAATATATATGTAAATATACCTTAATATGCTGCGTATGGACGTAATTAAACGGAATCTGGGGGAACGCCAACTCTATCGACAAAGGAGCAGGCACAATAATGGCGCCAAGCGTGCGCAGTTCAAAGAAAACCAAGAGCGCCGAGGAGAAGGCGAAGCAGCCGAAGCAGCAGCTAAAGCAGAAGCAAGATGGAGGCGCGGCGGATAACGAGGATGACGACGCACCGCTGCCGTTCGGCTCGCGCATGGTGATCATTATAGTGACGTCGTTCATCGCTGAGAAGATCTGGCGTCATCGGTCGCTCGTGAGCGCTGGCTGGTACTCGGACAAGCAGAGCGCTATCGAGCAGTCCATGATCACAGCCTTCGAGTACACGATTGTCATGGGGCTACTATTCTTCACGGGCATCCTCGTGAGCGTGGTCACCGTCAGCATCCAGAAGAAGATCACGGGGTAGTCTGGGGCGCACACAGACGGCATTCGTTTCGCTAGCGAGAGAACATACAGTAACGATATTCTGTGCTCTTCGAAGCAATACCGGGTTGTGATAATGAGAGCCCACGGCGCGCGCTTCAAGGGCATGTGCAACCGGAGTCGTCCATTTCCAGCATTTCCACACGTCGCAGATTGCACTTTTCTTGTTTGATTTGGTTACGGTTACCCTCCAAACCTTGCCTGTGGTTACTCGAGGTTTTTCTCCGCCGTGTCTGGCTGGCCGCTCGTTCTGTGGCTCGCGGTTGCTTTGATCTCTCCGCAGACTCGAAAGACCTCAAGGAACGATGAAGGTCCGCTCATCCGTCAAGCGCATCTGCGACGGCTGCAAGGTCGTGCGGCGGCGAGGAAAGGTCTACGTGATCTGCGACCGCTCGCCCAAGCACAAGCAGCGCCAGGGATTCCACACGAGCTGCCCGTGCTGCGCCGCGACCTCGGCGCCCGTGGCTGTGGCCGACGCCGCCGCCGGCATCTCGCCCAACTCGGCATTCCAGCTCATGATGAAGGACCTGCAGTTCCCGGGCCTCGCGCCCTTCAAGGCCTTCCGCGACGCAGCGATCCAGATCCCAAAGGTCTAAGAATCAGCACGCGCAGGACGCCGCACGACCAATGCGATTAGATAGACAGCGAGACGAGCGCATACAGAAGAGGGACATGGTAATACAGACTGCAACTCCTGCGTTGGTCTTGTGATGAGCGTTGCCGTCTCGAATACAGATACCTTTCCTGCAACGACTAGAGTCTGCTTCCGTCTTCCGTGGTCATCGCACCAGTGGAATCTCCGTCCTGCCGGTTCGTTTCAGTTACGAACCACGACTATTAGAATGTCAGGTGGTTCGTATCATACACACCATGTGGTTCAGTCCACGTGCCCAGTGTCCAGACCGGAACCCAAAAGCTCAGCTCCCTGTTCCCGCTCCGACTGCACTCGCTCCCCTCCGACCAGAGAGAGAGAGAGATACGTCGAGACAGAGACCCATCTTCTGCCGTTCGCCTATCCCGTATGCTTCCCCCGACGCGAATGGCCTCACTGGCGGTGGCGGCGTTGCTGGTCGTGGCGGCGACCGCCGACGCCGCGACCTTCTACTTTCCCGAGACGGAGCCAGCGGCCGAGCACAAGCCCGTGGCGGCGCAGCTCGAAGCGCTGGGCATTACGCGCTTCACGCCGCCATCGAACCACGCGGGCGACCTCTGGTCGCTCGTGGCCAGCCACCACTCGGAGATTGACCTCGTCTGGAGTGCCCACGCCGACGCGCCACCGCTCGACAAGCTCAGCTTTGCCACGCCGTTCCGCGCCAAGATCAACCACGTGCCCGGCTCGGACGCGCGGCTCACGGACAATGACGCGTTCCACCAGCACATCCGCGACAACCAGCGCAAGAAAGACCTGTTCTTATTCAACTTTGTGCCCACGCATCTCGTGCTCCCGCGCGACCAGGCCGAGATGCCCAAGGTCTTTGCCGAGACGGCCAAGCGCGTCGAGAACAACCTCAAGCGCGAGGACGACGCGTTCATTTACCAGCGATTCCTCGTGCGCGAGCAGCCAGCGAACGGCAACGAGGAATCGCTCACATCTGCGTCCATGATCACGAACAATGACGAGCTGCTCGCGGCCATTAACGCGCACCCCCAGGGCAAGTCCGTGGAGGTCACGCAGTACATTGAGCCGTACCTGATCGACGGCCACAAGTTCCAGCTCGGCTTTTATGTCGTGGTCGCGTCCGTGGATCCGCTGCGAATCTACTCGTATGGCCACCCGCAGATCCGCATCGCCAAGACGGCGTACCCGACGCGGCTCAAGAAGGACACGGACAAGTCGGCCTACAACTTCAACGACTACATTGCGCCGTGGGATTTCCCCGATCTGCAAAAGCTCTACTACGAATACCCGTCCAAGGACCGCACGGGCACGAACGCGTGGACCGTGCTCAAGCGGTACATGCTCCTCCACGGGCTCGACACGACGCGGCTCCAGAAGGAGATTGACGCTGCCATCGTCACGTCCATTATCAGCAGCCGCGGGTACTTTCAGGCCAAGATCCGCAAGTTCGCGCGCACGGCGCCGGCGCCCGGCGACGAGCACAAGGACCACACGGAGCTGGACGAGAGCTTTTTCGAGCTCATGCGATTCGACTTCGAGGTCGAGGACCTGGGCAAGCCCTGGCTCATGCGCATCCACTCGAACCCGTCCATGGCGCCGCACAAGACGGTCTTTGGCACGGACGAGGCTGTGAAGAACGGCCTGCTCTTTGATCTCTTCAATCTCGTGGGCGTGCACCCGCAGGCCAAGCCGTCGTTCGACGAGGTCTTTGTCCACGCAGACAACAAATTCTGCACGACCAAGTGCCAAAACGACGCGACCCGCACGTGGGATGCGACGTGCTGGTCCTGCCCCGGGGGCTTTGCGCCGTACGTCGCGCGCCGCCTCTTTGACGCCAAGAATGAGTACGCGCGGCGCGGCGCGTTCAAGCTCGTGTACCCGTCCATGGACCAAGACTTTACCAAGGTGCTGGACAACCCCATGTCAGAGTACGACCTCGCGTTCACGCGGTACATCAAGAGCCTGTCGACGGCGTACGCCGACTCGGCGCCGCAGGACGTGTCCGTGTACAACCACGTGCTGGTCTGCACACACCGCGAGCACTGCAGCAGCCACGGCGACTGCGTCAATGGCAAGTGCGTCTGCGACGACGAATACGAAGGCGCGACGTGCTACATCCCGAAAGATCTCGACCGCGAAAAGAGCTTGATAGAAGAACGCGCGGCCGCCGACAAGCGCGCCAAGGAGTCGTGGATGGGCAATCTGTGGAAGCGTGTGCCCGTGCCGGCGCCCATGGAGGCCGCGAGCGTCGCGGAGCGTGCCGCCGTCAAGCACAATAACAACCAGGCCCCAGCCAAGCAGCAGCAGCTGAGCCAGCCCAGCGACGGTGGCGTGTCGGGCGGAACGATCTTTGGTCTGCTCTTTGTCGGCACGTTTGCGTATGGCGGTTACCAGGTCTACGTCTCCAAGTACGGCGCCGGTGCGTCCAACAAGAGCAACTAAAGAGATGATCTCGTCATGATGAATGAATGAACAGTTATGTACCGCTGTCTCTGAGGATGTCGAGGGGTACGCTAGATGCTATTTTGCGCGAAGGAAGAGCGGACGATGTAGCATAAACCAAACACTCGTCCGCCAGCGAACGATAAAAGAACATATTGGCGTGTTTAACGTTTCCATTGGCCTCTCCTCTTTTTCTTTGACGATCGATTATTGCCATGTCTTTGTGGTGCTTGAATCGCATCTTGTTGAGCTTCAGCAAGACGAAGTAGCGCAGTCGTCTCGTTCGCTTCGTTGCTTGTTTTCTCAGTCACTTCATTGACCAGATCAATCAGGTCAGCATAATGCGTTTTCCAAGATGGCAGCGCGTACTTCAAAATCAACCCAATCGATACATCGATGAGAATGACGCCACACACGAGCGAACGGCCAGAACTGTCTAGACATCCTTTTTCGTCGAGTGGGTTCTCTCCATACACCCCAGCGATGATCGAAAGGCCCGCGAAAACGAAAGGTAAATACCATTGAGCCTTGCTGATCCATCCTCTGCGTTCTGTTCTGCAGTAGCGAGATTAGCAACAGCCATTTCACAGGGATACTATAGCGGATACTTACCCTGGTATTTGACCAATCTGGGGTCAGGTTCGCGGTTATGGACGCAATGAGAATCCGGAACCGGGAGTTCCACCAGCACATGAACTGTTTCTTCTCCGAGCTGGAAGTCCCCAAAGTACTCTGGCTTGTTGAGCTTCCAATTGGGGATCATCTCCACCACCTAATCACTGTCTTCTTGCCGTCCTCGTTTCAAAAGAGGCTTGAGTGTGGGGTCGCTCTTGAGCCACGCGCCATTCTCTTTCGCCAAGTACAGCGTCAACGCGCTTGCGTCAAAGTTGTAGCGCTCGCTGTATCGCTTCTTGTCGAAAATGGCCTCCTGCAGCGCGCTCACGTACGCACCACGTGGAACCTTCACGGGAAATATAGTTCCTTCGCCATACCGCACACACCAGCTCCACGTCGACCATGCTCCTTCTCACTCGAGAGTGACTGACTGAGGGTGGACCCACTTGCGAACAGCACGAGGTCCGCAAAGGTACGAGGGGCGATGGTCGCGCAGGGAACCGCTCTGGCGGCCGAGGAAGACTTGTTGGTCGAGTGTTGGGTTGGGGGAGAAAACTAGAGTTCCATTTAGTATTGAAGCGTATATTATTTGGCGCCACTACAGTCCATAACACCAGTCCGTACCAAACCCATGATACGCTCCATATCGTGTCCATGCCGTAAGTAATAAAAATGCGAGAAAACAACGTCAATCAGACGTTTTTTTTATTTGATGAAAAAGACGCTGCGAACTTTCATCGAATGGTCCGTGCGAACAGGGTTTGCAAAAAGACGAAAAAACGAAAAAACGAGAAAACGAAAAAACGTTTTTACTGAGACGGGCCTGGTCGACCCTTTGTTACTCTAACGGAAATGTACGATTACAATCCGGTCTTCTAATTAATAGTAGCGGGAAATTTCAATAAAACGGACTGTATTCGGGAAACGGGCTTATATTATTCATCATGGATGAGGGCGATCTCATCCAGACAATCGTCAAATGCCTCCATGTTGAACACCTCAGTGTCATCCTCGTCCACGTCCGTTTCCCACCCCGCTAGGAATTTATCCCCGTATACATCGTGTCGGGCAATGTGCCAGTCGTAGACGTTGTTGGAGAAACCAGCAGCAGCGACAGAATTTGCCACAGTGGTAGCGTCGGTCTCACGCCAAGCACGACGGACCCAGTCGCACACGATCTCGACCGCTGGGGGACGCGGGTTGCCAAACTTTGTGTATGATACTTGGTCGCTCTCCTTCCACGCATTAATCTCCGCACTTAGCACGTCCTTGAACGCACGGTAGATAGCAATGTCGCCAGCTTGTAGGTACGGCGTGAGACCGCCAGGAACGACACACATTCCGATCTTGCGAGCCTGACATTTGGCCTTGACGTCCTTGGAGATATGGGCTCTCATGGAGTCCCACACAAGATATCTTCCCTCGCTAGTGTCGAGCACAGGAAACTGTAGATCGATCCATCGTTTAAGAAGCCCGCTGTCGACCCAGGCTCGCGGCTGATAGGTCACATAGACACCATTGATCTTCTGAAACGTTCCGATGCCCTTCCCCTTACAAATGAGAACGGGAATCAACCTGGCACCACTGGCGGTGACGGCGAGAACAACGGTGATGCGCATCGACGCAAAGCCCGTCGAGCGAACAACGACGTGGCGAGCACCCGTGTGGTCGACGGTCATGGCTCTGGCGTCCTCAAAGTACACTGCCGTCTCGTCCATGAGAACAGTCTTCTCCATGTTCATGCTTGTCTTTGCCACGGCCAAGTAGCGCATATAGGCAATCGCCCTAGACACGAGCTTCTCGTCCGTGAGGATAGTAAGGTTGGTTCGGCGGCGGAGCGAGAGCTCAAAACGGTCCATAAAATTCGCAAGCCAATGGGTGGAGGCCAAAAATGGCTTCGGGTTCTCGTCCGT
>JAADVZ010000846.1:0-13707 GCA_023335925.1 Pythium phragmitis | reverse complement strand
TTCCACTACACGTGGAGTAATCCAAAGGGCTCGAAGACCAAGCGACCAGTCGACCGATTGATCGGGTGGGCGCACCCTGAGCTGATCCCGCTGATGACATATGCGAATGTTCGCTTGTTCATCGATGGAAATTCAGCTGCGTTCCTCCGGGTTTCCAGCAGTGCATAGTGATCATGATTATCGACCAAGTGTCCAGGCTTTACATCCCAATCTTCTACATTCTATCAACCTCGAAGACCCATGACGGCTACTGGAATGGTCCAAAATGCCTGTGGTGAACAAATCACACCTGGCCAAGTTGTCTGCGACTTTGAGCGTGCCCTCATCCGCGCGGTCACCGACTGGTTTGAAGGTGTTGACATTGTTGGCTGCTACTTCCATCTCAAACAAGCGTGCTTCCGCAAGATGGCAGAGCTGCGAGTTCCAAAAGACCAGATCAAGATTGCGATGGAGAAGGGCGTCCTTGACATGTTGACGATGCTAGAGCCGACAAAAATTTGGAAACAAGGTGTGGCGTGGGTCAAGGCGAAGTTTCGTGAGAAGTGCAAGGAAGGGAACACCATCTACTCAACTCACCCATGGCGTGCATTTTGGCGATATTTCGGGCGTACTTGGATCCAGCTGTACCCTCCAGAGTTTTGGAACGTGTGGCAATCCGTGACCGCTATGGGAAGGATAAGGTGGCGAGGACAAATAATCCACTGGAACGGTTCAATCGCGAACTGAACAATGCGTTTGGAACTCCGCACCCTTCTTTGTCGCGATTTATCCGAACGATCGAGGAAATGGCGCGTGGGCATGTCACCCTCCGAGCGGAAACATTGCGCAAATAGTCTGCTCGTCCTAAAAGAAAAGAGATTTTTGACCTACCGGCCTCAGTCAACTTGCCTGACGCCGCAGACAACGATTGTGACAGTGACGCTGGAAATGAGCCGGACGTGGCACCGTCGGACAGTAACGATGAGTCGGATTCCGACTCCTCAGAGACGAACAGTTAGTTGGCTATGTAAATAGAAGCAAGCAAATCACTTCTCTGTCATCATTTACAACACATAATAACGTTACTACATCGTGTTGTCGCTGTGAAATGCTTCGTGTTGATGCTGTCTTATCTGTGACCTCGATCGTCCGTAGGTCAGTGTGTATACATAGACAGGCAGCTACCTGACCCAAAATTGACTTGTATTAGACTCAACCGGCGTGGGCATGTGTGTGGGCGGCGGGCGGTGGCGCCGGTAATATCAGCACGGGTATGCGCTGATCACTACAGATCACTAACGTCGGCGCCGCCGATTGGTATATTCATCGCGGCATCTACGCACACACATACAGATACTCATCACCAACGTCAGCGAAGAGATCATCATCACCACTCTGCTTTTACACTTTACCTTTTATCACTTTCTGCTGACTTGGTGACTTGTTTCCCTTTTTGGGATTTCCAGGTGGCGTGATTGGGTATCTGTTTGTGTCCTTTCTCCACGGCGCTTGTCCACTCATTTGGATTATGATAAGACCCATATGAGACCCATAATCAAACGTACGACCTGCGCACATGACCACCTAAAAAACCTACTGTGACCTTTTGTGAGATTCGATCCCGTTTTGACCCGGAGGGAATCCTTTCACAAGGTCTTGTCGTGTTGTTCTTGGTCTTGTTGGTTGCAGCGCACAATGGAAAGTAAATTACCAGGCCAAACCATTGCTGAGGCCGTTAAAGTCCGCTTCTCTCTGTGTCTCTTGTCCTACTACATGCATTGCACCCAGAAAGGGTGCGCCTCACTAATATGCTGTTTTGTATGCAAGGCAGCTTCTAGAAACTGGTTTCTAGAAGCTCACCACATTCTCAAGCACAGCAACTTGGTCAAGTTGAAGTCTGACTCGAAAGTTCGAGAATCGACCATCACTCTCAGCAGCCAGTTGCCCACCACACAGTGCCACACCAATGCACATCTCCACGAGTGGCGTAATCATTCGCGACACTCCCCCTCAACTGGCAGACTCGAGAATACCCGAGGCGTCACGGAGCACGACCAGTCTTGGAGTCGGGACCGGCTTCGTTATCTGATAGTAGTACCATACTGTTCAATACAAAAAGATTTCAAGACTACCTCCATAAATGCTATAAAATAACTGCTATCACTTATAAGTTTTACTGGTAGTGTTTCGTAGTTCACGGAGAAACATGGGAAGCCCAACGAGGATTATTGGTAATACAAAATAATATGTGGTCTCACTCCAACCTAAGCTTAATTTAGCTATGTGACTCTTGCAGGATTTATGTATTCACATACGTATATATTTATTACCAGTAAATTACACGCATTATTAGAGGTTTTAGTCGCTGGGTAACAAAACAGAGAGGTTGCATTCCGGGACTATTTCTATTATTGGATACGGTACTATTGTGCCTTATGCACAGGTTATTGGTTATTTCATTATGCATCGCCTATTGGACGAACGGTATGTGTAGGGTATTCATTTCTACGATTTTGGAGAGCACGCAAAAGTGGCATGCGCTCATGTTTCGATCTGTGTCTGACAGTTTGCCAGTTAAATTGAGACTGAAGGGATGAGAGAGAAAGAGGATCGATTGAAAAATGGTGTGTGGTGCTAAGTATTCTAGGCGAAACGTTTGGCAGTACGAAATCTAGCTAACACTGTATCCTAGCACAATAACTAACAAACGCAGACAGCCCAGCCACGTAATCGGTTCTGGAACTGGCGCGACTTTGGGAAGCCTCAGTAGTGGGTAGGGTACTTTTCCCCAATGATTGAAAAAAAAGGTATCCACTGCAGTCGGCGCTGGAACGCGCTCACGACTCATCTCGGCCGCCTCAGCAGTGGGTTGCAACTTTTTCCCAAGATTGAGAACATAGATACCCACTGCAGTCGGCCCTGGAAAGCGCACGTCGGTGTGGTCTTGTGGTCGCGGCCTCGAAAACGGAAATGATACTGGTTTCCATTTGCGAGGCAGTGCCTGGCCAGGAATTTCCGCTCATGGTCCAGACTAACTGTCGTTCATCCAGGAAGCTCCTTTTATTTCGATTCACTTGAGAATTCACAGGTTTCCCAGATTTGTTCTCAATTCAGACCAATTCAATCCGCAGTTTCGAGGAACTTCCCCAAACATTACCAGCCCCCTCAAATCTAGTTCCACCGACAACACATAATTTGGTATACTTGATACATCTTGAGCTTAGCTGCATTTTTTTATTATCAAGAGCATGGCAAGAATTGATCAAAATCTGGGAAAGGAATAAAGTTGACAGAGCTTCTAGTCCTCCTTCGGAGCACTGCCAGTATAAATTGCGGATAAGAATTGTTCCAGGCACACAACCACTATGGGACTTGGACGTGCTGGAAGCTCCTTTCAGCTGTGATCAACTACAGTACGTAGTAGCGGGCTGCTGGTGCGTGCGCAAAATGGAGGAGTTTCAAACGTTATTTGTGCATAAAAAGACCAATCCTCGACAGCAGTGCCCGCGATACTTTTTTCGGGGCAACGTACAGAATGATGAGCTGCTGTATTTTACTTTACCGATACTGGTAGCACTGTGTCTCTATGTGAGAGCACACTTGTAGAATCTCATGTATCTATCTAGTACAGCTTAATCACACGGCCGTTAAGCGGCTGCGTTGGACGCGCCGCCTTGCCGTTGTCGCTCGCCTGGATGCGCAACAGGTCCGGCTGCATCGCGTCAAAGTCGGCAGTGGACACAGCCAGCGGCTTCTCGACGACCCACCAGTCGACAGTCTCGTCACATGTTGGGGTCGTCAAGCTGCCCGGGTAGTTGAAGACGTGGCCCGCTTTCATCGTCGCCTCGAGCGACGGGAAGAACGATCCGAGTGTGGCGCTGGTAGACATGGTCGCGTTGACACCCTTGATCTGGTGCCAAAACTGGAGCACAAATGGGTCCGTCTTGACGTCCTCCTTCTTTTGTAAAAAGAGTCCAATGACCAGCAAACCGTCGTCGGCCTTGTGCACGTAGTGGATCTCAGCGTCGGGGACCTTGCCATTGATCGTGTGCTCGGCCGGCACGTGGTAGTGGGCCTGGAGGTATTTGTATGGCTTGCCATTGGCAGTCACCTGGCATGTGCTGTCGACGGCCTCGGCCTTGAACGCGTCGTACACCTGTTTGACCTTGTACTTGCTGCACTCACCCGAGAGCACAAGCGGGAGCTCACCACGGGTCCGTGAGGCGTTGCATTTGGTCTGCTTGTACCCAATGTCGATCGGCGACTGGCGCTTGCCACCACACGCCGCGGCTTTTTGGCCCCACTCGGCTGGCGGAAACGTGTTGGCGTCCGTGATGCGGTAGCTCCAGTTCTTGGTGCCATCGTCCGGAACAGCGTCAGCGGCCTGCGCCGAGCCGACGGCCTGGACCAAACCCATGGCCGCACACGCGACTGCGATGGTGGCAGCGAAGATTGAGAAGCACTTCATTTTTAAGGAGGAAGAGGAACAGGGCGACGAGCGCTTGTGGGGTGAGAGGCGAATCCGGAAATGAAGGATGGACTGGAAGATGGCGGTCGGAAGTTCGGACAGTGAACGCTGGTCGCTGTAGTCTGGTATATATGTAGGGATTGAGAAGTCAGAGTGTGTACTTTTTCAGCCGCATCAGCTTATGTTTCTCGATTAATCCTCGGGAATTCCGGGTGGTTTGACAAATACAGATGCTCTCATGTGTAAGGAATGAGTGAAATTTAATGCCCGCCCTGTCTGATATGACATTTGCCTGCTACATTTGACTGAACTGCCCGCCGCTATCTTGATATTCTGTCAGACGAGGCATTTTAAAATTGTGTACTGTACCCTTTTCCTTACACACGAGAACATCTGTATTGCTGAAAGTCCGTCGCTGCCTCACCCGACGTGTGATCCGTATTGTCTGATGCCGAGATAGACGGTGCAGTGGCGCGGCCGACCTCGCACTACATTCCTCTACTCCTCGACGAAGATCTCATTTATAGCGGCTATCGACTCTGTCTCCACACCGCCGAAGACCTCACGAAGCTGCGCACCTTTACTCAAGACCGACAGAAATGGCGACTCCTCACGCGCAGTTCGCTGGATGGACTCCCTGGCAATGGTGACCCGACGTATGCGGACACTACACTACTGTGGACTAGCAACTCAGAGCCGAAAGAGGCGGGCGAGCGCGGTACGCGAGCGTACCGAGCCCTAAGGGCTATCCTAGTTCAGGATGCATATCTAGTACTCAATACACATCATCATCGACTTGGAGCCTAGCACGTGCTTAGAAAAACACTGTTTTAGAGACAGTGGGTAGCAACGCGATAAACGTAATCATCATGATCTAGCGAAAGTCAGGTCAAATATACTATTTTAATATTTCGAAGTAGTACTATGTAACTAATCCAATTTGAAAAAACACTGTACTATTTTTTATTGTAAGTACATAGAAAGGTCACTCGGTAAAATTTGTGTTTCTGAAGCCATGGATATCCTCTTCAATACGAACGGATACTAAAACTCCGTTTTGTACTTTATCGTAATGGGAATACGAGACACTCCCGTAGTCCACAATGTGATATTGAACAGTGTATTTCTTCGTGTCAAATAGAGCTTTTAAGCTCTATCTGGCCGTTTCTCGCTCAAATCGGCGACTCGTCCAATTAAATGCTCAGATTCAGCCACGTCACTTTCCGAGCTTTCTCCATGTTCTTGAATTGGCACCCTCAATCCGGAGATCCACTCGCCCGAATGCTAGCCACCACAAAAACATTTTGCAATGAAAATGGAGCTTCCCCAACCTTGCGACGACATGAACCTCGAGTTCCTCACGTCACGCGCCTCCTACTCGACACGAATATGGGGAAATGACAGCGAGACCGAGTCCACGAGCCCTCCACGCGTTGTGGCCATGGGACTCGAGGCGAAATGCTTCGCGAAATTCCACTCAAACTAGTTTTGACGCGCTTTTTATGTACCATAACATTACGACGTCGACTTTCTCTGTCCAGATCACTTAAACATTGTATTGAATATGCGTTCAGATTTGACCGTTTGCCGTCGGACAGGAAGAGTACCATTTATGCAATTGCACATGGGAGTGTTTCGGCGATTTGGGTCCTGCGCCTAATCATCAGCACTGGTAATAAATTTACAGTAGAATACCAGTGCTGATGATTAGGCGCAGGACTCCAATCGCCGAAACGTTCACTTTGTTTGGGAGGACATGGTTGACTGTGTGGTCCTCCCGGTTCGTAGTACGAACCGGGAGGATAGTACGAACGGGGAGGATCCGTATGAACTGTACAGTAACCGCAACAGTCGTTTCCTATGGATGATCAGATGCGGCTCTGACCATAAAAAGGTTTTTAAAAACATACTCTAATACGCGTGACTGTCACTAGTCGGATGTATTACGAGCTCTGCCACTTGGTGTGTCGAGCGTGGCTCGACTCAGATGGCTACAAAGGATACGTGTGATACTGTACAGTCACTGTGAGTCATCGCACCCGACCCTGTGAACTTACTTACACATGCTACGGATACTTTTTATGGATGTCAAAATGCCTGTAAAAAGCTACGTTGATTTAACCTCGACATAAATTTTTACTAGTACTACTTATAAAACAACAGTATTTAGAGCATTTTAATGCTCTAGATACAGTTGTTAAAACGAGTTAGAGACAAAATGGGTAGTAGTAGTAGTAGATTACACCCTATGGCCGAGGATTAAACCAAATGCCAAAACAGATGCTGATATTCGTACTTATTCGAAATTTGTGGGTTCTTGATTGGCCAGCAAGTCATTCTGTATCAGATCGGAGATGCTAATTGGACAAAATCTCGCTTTCCAGACAATTTTTAGCGAATCGAGAAGAACAATGATGAAGACCAAAACTAGACAAATCGAACAGTGTCACATAAGGAGTGTATCGATTTTGGAGGATATCGGATGACAAAATTAGCCTGAAGTTTTTCTCGAAAAGGAGATCAAAGAACGCAAAAACAACCACCACGCTATAGATCTCACAAAGAGCTGTCGAACGCACACATTTTAGTTTTCCCCCCTAAACCTAATCGTAATCGCCAGTAACGAGAGGGTTACGTTTACGCGTTAGACTTGGCTAACCTAACAAAATGGGTGCAAGGGTAGACTGATTGAAAGCCAGATTCAACATGGAGGTGGAGGCGGAGCGTTATTCGTGTAGGTGAAAGAGAACGCGTGTACCCTGCGTCTCACCGTCACTGCCTTTTGCCACAGAAGAAAAGCCGAATAGACTGTCGTGGCTGCAATACTGTGATCACCACACCAACCACTACAGTACCAACACAATGGTAGGAGTACACAATCAAGGGAGCTGGAACTCCCAAAGTTGCCGACGTGTACTCGCCGTGTCTGCAATTATCTACCCCGATTCAGGTGCAGACTTTCAGCAGACAGCGTCGGGGGAGGTCAAGGGCAGGCTATACTACGGTCTAATACAGTGGGTTTTCGATTTACGTCGCCAGGTTACCCGAGCAGACGGCGTCGGCCACGTCGGTGACACTCTCGCTACTTTGTATGGGGTCGATCTCGTGTGTAGCATTCGAGCTTGCTACCTCGGCAAACCAATCCGTGGTCGTGGACTGGGAACTCTTTGGCTCGCGTTTGGGTTCTTCAAGGATCCTGTTTCTCTGCAATCGCGATCCGCACCATTTGACCCAGCCATCTCGTCTGAGCATTGTCCGTAGGGGGGGGGAGGGGGTCAAACGATTTAGAAGTACGTGGTATTGACTTCTCTCCTACACTCTACCAATCTAATCAATAATGTACAGCGACGTTGGCACCGAAGAAAGCGAAGCCGTGAGTGCTTAGAGTCGAACGAGGTCACCGTCTGAGCATTGCCCGCGTCCCATGAGACGTCAACGCGACCCCTGGCCCGGGGGCTCCGGGACGAACTGAAGTTTAGTTACTAAACAACAGGACAGACTAAAGAACATAAGATCATTTGTATGCAATTCTTATGGTTACGGAGCTCTCGATTCGCTCCGCTCTAAGCTTTCTGCAGGGTATCATGAACACTTCGTCATTTCACCATTCTTGCATATGCAGGGTAGTAGCGATGGCCGCCCTTGACGCTGTCGGGTCCTCCGTTACCGCCGCCGTTGCGACCGGTTCTCTTTTTTCATTTGGAAGGATGTTGGTCTCGCGACTCTAACTGCGACCGGTTGTCACGGGCGACAGGTAATCCCCATTCTCCGTGGTCGGTGGCAATGACGACGGCTGCGCAGGAAAGTGTGGGAGGCCAAAGCCTCCCGTGACTTGCACGACGCATTCCTGCGACAGCGGCTGGTGGCTGTGGTGGCCCTGCGGTGTCGTCTTCTTCATTGTGTGGTCAAAGCTCTCCAGCATGACAACGTCTTCGCTCATCCAGGACGACGCCACAGAGAACCGGCTGTGCTTGTGGACCTCGGTCTCCTCGATCATGATTGAGTTCGTACTTCGTCGACCTCGCTTCGCCATGGCCGGCAGCCTGGGTTCGTCGGTCTTCTACTTCCGCCAGCGTCAGCAGTCGCTCGATCTGTACGTACTCGACCATTGTTCCCTTGGGCCGGAACAAGAGCTTCGCTATGCCGTTGAACCGGAAGAACGAGATCTGGCAGCCAAACGCGCGCAGCACTTGGCGCATCTCTTCCAACTCGATGTACCCAGTAAGTGCCGGATCCCGAGCCAGGAACTCGGCGTGCAGCTCCTCAACAGTCTGGTGGTTATCGCGCATGCTCTGCTTGAGACACATGACTAAATCCGCACGGAGTTCCACGCTCTCGCTGAAGTGCGCAATCACCTCACTCAGCGTGGCGACGTCGACCTTGAAGATGCACGAGACCAGCACAAAGTTGCGGCAGATGCGGGGCTGAAACACAATCATGTTGATGAGCAGCGGCGTTGGCACCATGATCGCGGCCAGCACACCAAAGACAGTCGAGGTCTCGCCCATCTCGTACAGGATGGCCATGCACATGAAGGCCAAGTAGAAGCCGTTGAGCATGATCAAGAACTTGACCACGAAGTGCATCGCGAGCCGGTTGAAAAAGCGGATTTGGACCTTCGGCAGTGCCGAGTCGACGCAGTCATCGTCGTCGTCTTCTTGGGCGTGGTGGTGCTTCTTGCCGCACATGCCGCGCGCAAACATGGCGACGACCTGGAAGCCCGTGTCGTGGGAGAAGCAGTTGCCTTCGTCGTGGCCACCGTCGCCACCACCATGGCCTCCTCCGCCGTGCTTGTTGTGTTTTTTAGACTCATGACGCTCCTGCACCACGTGCATCATCGAGAGCGCCTGGTCAGGTTTCTGGGTTTCCAGGCTGCGGGTCTCCTCGTCCGTGATCATTTGCAAAATCTGGAGCATGTCCACGTGCGAGTGGTACCCAGCAGCGGCGAGAATGCTCTGAACGGCACTCCTCAGATACCACGCGACGATCAAGTGGAGCAGCGCCAACGCCCAGGCGAACACGAGAAACATCGCCACGAGCGCGTAGCGTTCGATCTCTTTAGTGAGCCCCTCGACCAGCTGGGTCGATTCGTCGAGCCCCCATGCGATGGCGATCAACAGGATCCACATGGACATTTCGATGTCGATCATGTGCGTGATCTGGTGGTCTTGGGCTTGGCGAAGATACTTGGAGAACGGGAAGAGCTCGGGAAGACCGTGCTTGCGCAGGAAGAAGTGACGGAGCGTGCGCATCGCGACCATCTCGTCGCACCACGCTGTAGAGAACGTGAGCTTACTGCCCTCGGCACCGGACGCACCGACAGCTGGCACGCTGGTCCACGGCCACATACGTCGCAGAAAGCCCTGTTGACGCAGGATGGCTTGGTGGCGCTTGACAAGCTCAATCAGATCCAAGGAGCTCACGAGTTCGTTGCGGTCCATTTGCTTGATCTTGACGCGCATCATGGAGAAGACACCGATAGCGTGTATAATGAGTGCAAATGCCGATATAAAGACAGCGACTAGAAAGGCCATGAGGTTTTTCTCATAACCGTCGACGACGCCGAGCTCCTTGACAAACTTGATGCCGAGACCAAGCAGTCCGAGAATCATGAGCTCTCGATAGATTTTCGTGAGCATCTCTTGGTACTTTGGGTACTGTTGCAGGTCGTGCTCCATGGTCTGCTCGAGCACCATGACCATCGCAGTGAGCGTGCAGAGAGAGACGACGACGCGCCATAGCACCGAGCCAATGGCCTGGACCGAACCCACTGCCACGCACGCGAGTGCCATGGTAGCAGCGAAGGTCGAGAAGCACTTCATTGTTGGTGACGAAGGGGAAGAGGAAGAGGTTGATGACCGCTTGTAGGGTGTGAGGCGAATCCGGAAATGAAGGTTGGACTGGAAGGCGGCGGTCGATAGTGACTGTTGGTCGCTGGACGCTGGTATTGATCGAGAAGTCAGAGTGGGTGGGTGCGTGTACACAGTAATGTTTTTGCATTTTGCCAGACGCGCCGGGGCACTTTTCCAGCCGCATCTTTTCTCGTTTGATAAATCCTTGAGTCCCTCGTTGTCTCACCCGCGATATTATAGGCGGTGCAATGTGGCGCTGTGAGATCCCCAATAATAGGGATATTTTCGCATCTCTAGAGTCAGTCTCATACAGTAACGTTAGTCCAACGCGTTAAAACCGTAATACTCTTCAATGTGGCGCTCCCAACTCCGGAGTGGAACTCAACCCTTACAGGCTTTTTTTTCAAATCGGAGTGATTACATAATAATTATGTAATCACTCCGATTTGAAGAAACACTGGATACTCCCATTACGATAAAGTACGAAACGGAGGTTATCGAAATACAAATTTTATGGAGTGACCTGCGAGAAATCAATTATCGGTTTCTCGCAAAGGTCACTCCGTACAATTTGTATTCCAATTATTGGTTTCTCGTAAAGGCCACTCCGTAAAATTTGTATTTCGATGAAGCCATGGATATCCTCTTCACTACGAACGGATACTAACACTCCGTTTCGTTCTTTATCGTACTAGGGGAGCCCGCTCGCTCTGCTCACTTTTCTTTCATTTTTAAATGCTTTAGAAGGCATTTATAAATGTAAAGAGTGGTTTTGAGCACTGCATTTTGGATGGGGGAGGCCAAGTTCCCGCCGAGGACCACTCAGTTATCAGTCTCCGTTGGCTTGAGGAATGCCGCTGGTCTACGTTCTCCATCTATTGAAATATGGTGTGGTCTTCACACCACAACAGCAGATATTGAGCTCGCTTTTGATCTTCAATTTTAATTGACTTAAAAGTCGGTCATTCACGCTCTAGAACCTGATTCATGATCCCGCTGGGATTTTTTTTTTTGGAAGAAAGGTTCACATTCATATAACAGGGTTGAAAAGCCCGGCGTCACACGACGTACACCTACTCGTAGGGGGCGAAGTTACCGGCGGCTGATCCCGCTGGGATTGATCCAGCTTCATATCGAGCACTTAACTTTGCAGTCTTTGCATACTTTCTGGGCAGACCTTTCTTTTCGACAGTCACCAGATTGATTGAACAGAGAGCACAGACTCTCATTGCATTGCGCAATACCCTCCATGAGAATTAATCGGTTCTCCTTATCGCTCAATACTCAGCCGACCCATTCATATAGAAAAGCTCATCAGGTCTTCTCACTGGGGTTTGAATCCTCTTGCTGCATTACCACCAAAAGCGACACTCAGTTGGTGTAAAAGTCGCAGCTCTATTTGGTTCTCTGGGTATAAAAATCGTATAACATTACGAAAACAATAGAACATATTCTGAAATTGTGAACAGAATACTATGGTAATTACTTGCCCAAACTTATCTCCACTGTTGAATTCCGCGTGGAAGCTTCATATCATTCGATAAAAATCCAAACTCTGCCTTCACCCTCAAAGCTCCATACGCGTTGTTCAACCTAAACACTTCATTATGTGGCGATAGTTCTAAACATGCAGGGCAAACCAGTTTTGTGTGATAGGAAGGAAGCTGAATGCTCACCGATATTGTAAACAAACTTGCGTTGTTCAGAATCCTGCATACTATTATAATACAATTAGCCAAGAAATGTCTAGTGTTCACTCACAGTACGCTTGTTGCGCTCACCTTCGTTGGCATGATGAGAACACTCTGTCCAAAAAACTTGGGGTCGTTAGGCTGGCATGAGAGTAACTCGTTTATTTGTCAATTCACTTTTGGTTTTTAGATTGTTCTTGCGAAAAAGACATTACTGTAGATTTTATTCCAAGATTTTGCAGCTCTCAGAACAGATCATCTACAGCAAAGTATTTTGAATGGAAGATCTTTACCGTACCAGGTGTTTACTCAGCATAATCTTTGCACAAAAGTGAGGCAGTTTGGCGTTCCACTTTGCTTTTCGACGCATCGTGTTGCCTGTCACATTTCTTTCCAGCCAATCACAGCGCGAATCGGCACGGGTTTTCCTTTTATAATAGTAGTAATTGATGGGAGTACACAAGCTGGGACAGCCGATTCTCAGGACACTCCCGTAATCCACAATGCATTAGTGTTCATACAGTAGATACAGTTCAATAACACGTCGTGGATTACCGGAGTGTTTCGGCGATTGGGATCCTGCGCCTAATCATCAGCACTGGTACTGGTATTATACAGTCTCACTAGTTGTAACGCAATATTCCAAAGAAAGAAAGAAAGAAAGGTATTGTTCTGGAGAGGACAAAACATCGAACTTAGGCTTTTCGAACTTACTCTTGTCCTGTCCAAGACGCGAGACCAGAGCCAAAACTTTTTGTCCTGGACGCAGCTTCTGCACAAAAGGAGTCTAAACGGCGCCAAGTGCGCATAGGGTTAGACGCGAAGGTCTACATATTTACGCGAAGGTCTACATATTTACGCGAAGGTCTTCATAATTGCCTACATTATACATTTAGTAGAACACCAGGACCTGCACCTAATCATCAGCAAAGTATTATGTATTATAGGTTATCATTTTTTAAATGATACATAACGTTATGTGGTTTTCAGATTTTTGCCCTCCGATTTACTGTTTCAAATTTGACTGAGAAATGAAGTAAACGGACCCTCACAGGGTTCGGTTATTTGCTCCGGAGGCGATTTGCAAGCGGCTATTCGGGTCAGTTATCGCAATTGTGGTCTGTTTTACTATCTATGACCTGAGATATCGCTCATCTCGGACATGGCCTCACATTTTTCCATCTGGGATTTTGCCCTCCGATTTAACCTTACACCACTAAATCCAAATTTTTAGATCTTTCAGACCCGAATTAGATATATAATTCGGATTTTTAAATCTGAATGATACAGTGCTCGCCACTGCTTATGAACATGGACTTTTTTTCGATTTTTGTCTTATCTGTGCTTTTCATTGACTGAAATTACACCGGATTATAGCGAATCTCGAGATCTCTCGATTGCACCCATTTTCGTTGCCATCCAACACCAGCAGGTGAAGTTATCTTCGGGTAATACATTAAGATATGCGACACAATATATGAACATAAATTGAGGGGCATGGAAAGATTTGTATTTGACCATGAAGATGGAATACGAAATATACGTTCCACGCTTGCTAATCACCTGGACGCAGCGTTTTCGCATGGATAGAGTTAGTGCTTCAAGCGTTTCGGGTTTTATAGCATCCCACGCCCTCAAAATCGCCTTCTTTAACTGCTCTACCGAGTAATACTGCCGCCGCCCGGCGTATACATGCTGCGTCATGATCCCCCAGACG
>JAADVZ010000845.1:0-13725 GCA_023335925.1 Pythium phragmitis | reverse complement strand
TTCGGCCATGGTCTTGACCTCGGTGTCTCGGTCGACGAACACAATACACGAGCAGTGGGTCTCTCCAAGGTTCCAGCGGTAGCTCGGCACTTTGCACTGTACAGAAGTGCTACAGACGTGTTTGGAGCTGACTACTGCGACAATGGAGTACACGAAGACGCCGGCACCAACACAGCAGACGAAGAACGCCCATAACCCGTTACGTACGTGAGGTACGCGCTGAAGTCGGTTGGCAGTGCGCAGAGTATTGACGCGAGTTTCTGACGTAGATGCCTGTTGGCTTTGGGCACTGGTGGATAGATACACAATCACGGAGAGCCACTTGAAGATCGCGAAGCCATTTAGGACACACTTGATGACGATGCGCAAGGTCGTTGTCGCTTGCAAATGCTCGAACGCGATCATGAAGAGCGACATCTCGGTTGGATCGGCAAAGAGCTGTGCGGTGCGATCAAAGTGCTCGGGCGATAAGGTCGCGAGCCGTGTCGCAAACACGTCGCGGTCAAAGGAGAAACTCTGGTACGCGTTGACGAGCACGTGGCACGGCGCAAACACGGCGAAGAACAAGTCGAAGCTACATTCACAACATCCTAAGCGTTAGTGCACGAGGCCAGGTCGGCAAGAAACTCCAGATGCAGACGTGCCTATTGAAGAGACGTGTCCGGACCATACGTGGATCGGGCCGCGTGCATACGAAGCGATACCCCGTGATAAACCAGTTGATCAAGAGGAGACCCGAGTAGCTGAAGGTTACGACGAGTGGGAAGCCCTCGCGCAAGTATGTGATGAGAGTCGTGGTCTGAAGCACGAGCTTTGGGACGGCGAGCTCGGGAGTCTGTGATCAAGCCCACATCCCCACATCAGTGAGTCAGCCGGTCGGTGCGTCCCTTGTCTAATTCGTCCACTTACATCCTTCTTGTCATCGATCCATCTTCCCAACCGTAGCACCCAGAGGCCAAGCTTTCGCCACACTCTGTGCTTCGGCGGTATGGGCATCTTCGCCACTTGGGCCAACTTGTGGCGAAGGGAAGCGTGGATCGAACTCTTTGTGAGCGAAACCACCGAACGAAATGGCACTCGGGTAGCGAGCGAACGCGGATAAATCATTGCGAGCGCGAGGTACGCATACCCAACTGCGAAGAGACAGAGCGCGACGATTGCGGGCACACCAACAGTCTTGTCGGGCCTCGACAATAACCAAAACTCGCCAAAGTCAAACTCCGACGTCCCCATGAGAGCGTTCGCGATCGCGTTTGGCGCGATGTGGATGGCGGCGAGCATGGCCGTCCACACCGCCGAAAGTAGAAACGCCAGAAGCATGGGCACGCCCAGCCACCCGAACATGTTGATGAAGCCACACCGCGAGGGTGGCCCACTGTTCGTGCTGAATGCTTGCACTTCACCCCAACCAGCCGGAGGTGCCGGTACCGTCCGTGCTGTCGGCATTGTTCACAAGCCGTCGTTCGTGTCGGACTGGCAGTGGTGCCTTCAGCCCTCCATAGCCTGTCAATGTTGGATGGTTGGGACTACGAACTCCTAAAATAGGGATGCGTCCCATTCACGGCAATGTCACGGGGTGAAGTGTGTGCGCAAACGAATCCGGTCAACCACTGCAAGCCGGCTATTTTTGTGGCGTCGCTTAGCATGCGATCAACGACGAGACTCTGTCATTGGCGAGCTCCCAAACTGCCGTCGAGCAAATAGCGAAACGGAATATTCCGGAGTCTGTGTCCATCGTAGTGTTGTGAGCACATAGTTCGTGTTGTGTCGACCGTGTTCTTCCATGACTTGAACTGACTGAGAGCAAGCAGCCCATTACACACCACACCCCAACCAGGCTTCGACGTCGCGATCACACGGCTCGCCGACACGTCGAGCGATCTCTAGCCGCCGCATGTTGGTGAACATTGTGTGCAGCTGGCACGAGATGGTCTGCATCAAGTTGGGATAGCAGATCCCTGAGCCAGATCCGAGCTTGCACTGCTTATACATGACGCCACCGCATGCTATGTCTGTGTTGGCAAGTGTCTGTCGATTGTTCTTCAAGTCAGGGCCTGTTATAGGCGGACACATCGAGCCACTGGTCGACTTGAGGTGTGCGTAGTCTTCGTTCGTCATTTGCTCGGTCACGCATTGGACCAGCGGCTCCCCCTCGGACGTGCGGTCCTTGCAACTAAAGTCGGTCAGATTGCACGAGTGCATGGGCAAGTAGCCATTGCAGCACATGGGGCTCCGGCTCAAGAGCGAGAAGGCTTTGAGATGTTGGAGATTGCGCACACTTGGCATCTTTGGTAGTTGGATCAAATCGATAATGTTGAAGCGATGGAGACCCACAAGACCGTCGAGGTTCGGGAGTTCTCTGACTGAGTGGAGCATGCCAAACGTGACGTAGGCGAGCTTGTGGAGCCGGCTGAGGTCGGGCAGGGCGGTGAGCTTAACATGGGATCCCAAGTGGAGAAAGTTGAGGTGTGGCATGTTCTGGAAGAGATCAGGCGGCAACGACGTGAGCTGCGTGGCGGTGAGATCGCCTTGGATGTGCCTGCGGGTGGAACCGTAAGAGTGTTAGTGTGATTATGAGGTGCACATGTATCGAGCTGCGCCCAAGCTCCCACGTACAGGTACTCGAGTTTCGAGAACTCCTTGGTCCAATCCGGGATCTCACGGATCTTGGTGTAGAGCAAGATGAGCTGTTCAAGGTGATGGCAACGGCGCAGCTCCGCCGGCAACGTCGGCACTTTTCGATTAATGATCTGAACGATCTTGAGATTGCCCGTGTGCGCGAGCGCGGCCAAGTTGGCCGATGTATCGGGCGGGTTCTCCCACTCGGCGACCGTCTTGAGTCCACGATGGCGATCCACAAAGACGATACACGAGCAGTGCTTGGCACCGACATTCCACCGGTAGCTCGGCACTTTGCACTGCTCGTACGGCTCGCAGACGTGCTTGGTGCTCACGATCGCGCCAATGGAGTGAGCAAAGATCGCGGACCCTGCGAGGAAAAATGTGGCGGCGATGATCGTGTTCTGGATTCGCTGGCGCCGGCGTAATTTCATAGCATTATTGTGCTCGATAGATCCCTGGGTGAGAGACGCACGTTGGCTGGGGCTCGCATGGGCGTGGTCCACCAAGTGGACGATATTACGCCACCACTTGAAGATCGACAACAAGTTGAGAGCGGACTTGATCCCGAGACTCGGCCCAGAGGTGAATTGCAAGTAGTGAAACGCGATGCGGAATAGCGAGACTTCGGTCGGATCGGCAAAGAGTCTGGCCGTAACTTCAAAGTGTCCGGGTGGAAGCGCCTCGAGCCGCACAGCGAACGCCGCACGGTCGAATTCGAAGTTGAAATAAGCGTACAGAAGCACTTCAAGCGGCGCGAACACGGCAAAGAACAAGTCGAAGCTGGGACGAACCACACGTTGTGATGGTGAGCCTTGCTGATAGAAGGATAAAATATGGGGTTCTCTTACCTGTAGAAGATACGGCAGATGATGAAATGAGGGTCGGGCCGATCGCGCTTGTAGCGATAGCTGGAGATGAGCCAGTTGACGTAGAGCAACGACGTGTAAATGGAGACGATCACGATCGGGAACCCGTCGTGAAGATACGTCGTCAGCGTCGAGGTCTGGAAAATGAGCTTGGGCAGATCCAGTAGTGGGTTCTACACAATTCACAACGGTGAGGCCAAGCGTCGTAAAGGATCCATGATGTGAAAAACACGACACGAACATAGTAGTGCTGCACGAGTCCGTCTGGCGACGTCAGCTCAAAGTGAAGTCGCTCCTTCGTCCAGCCCGTGGGGATGGCTTTCTTGAAATAGGACTGACGCCGTGAAGGCCGCTGGTGACCTTTTACTTTGGCTGCAAACTTTCCCAGCCGCGACTCGGTATCGACGTTGGCTTCCGAGAGCGTGCGTACGCGGAGGAGCTTGTCGGGAAATGCCATGAGAACGACGAGGCCGATGTACCCGACCGCAAACAGCACAAGCAGAAGTGTCGCCGGAACTGAGACGACGTCGTCGGGCTTTGGCAGCAGCCAAAACTCGCCCTGGTCAAATACTTGGGTCTCCATGAGCCAGTTGGCCACGGGCGTGGGGGCCTGCTGAATCACGGCGAGCATGATCGTCCATATCGCCGAGAGCAGAAAAATGAAGACCATCGGCACGCCCATCCAGCCGTAAAGGTAGAGAAAGCCTTGGCGCGATCGCGGGTGCGGGTACGCAGGGTGGGGAACTTCAACGGACGTGACGGTCTCACCTGTCTGGACTGGCCCTGGCTGATCATCCTCTTGGTTGGGCGCAATCACTCTCGTTTCGCTTGGCACGTCGGTCTCGACGATTGCATCCACGAGTTGCTTGTCGGTAACTACGATTGGCGAGACCTGCGCGGCGTCCACGCCGTGACGCACCTCTTCTTCCGCCATTCAGTCACGAGTGTTCGCCCTCAATCGTTGCGTGGCGGTTGGAGAGTGCGCCTGTTGTCGTTTCTGAGCTCGGCATAACGAGTCTCGTGAACTGTTGTATATTCGGGTGAGACTCAACCGTTGCCGATGGAGACCTTTTGGAAAGTCGTTGGGACCTGGAAGCCGTTCCATATCTGTTGACGGTCGCGGGTCGCTTGGTTTTTGGTGCCAACGTGGATCCGTGTTTACCATGATATCCATTTTTGGGCGCATATCTTGGCAACTGAACACCTTTTGACAATGTACGTTGGATATCTTTTTTTTTTTTTTATTTAGGAGAAGAGTTAGACAGATGCCAAATGTACGTTGGATATCGCGTGACCAAAAAAAACCGAAGACGATCTTGCAACAGCACTTGCATCTCCCGCGAGCCACGCACCCTCTTCTGCAACTGCAACTGTCGGATCACCCACTGCGCTGGCCTTGCACTGGATTCTAAGTCGCCATATGTGGGGAATGCTTTGTTGAGATGGACATCAAGAATATGGAGAAGTACATGGCTTCAAGTCGATAGATATGGCTTCTCCGAGGACACTTGGTCCGTTCTCGCCTCAGTGAGAGAGCGAGTTCACTCTTGAGGCTCAATCAAAATGGAGACAAACGACTACTTGGAGACAAACGACTGCTCGCCTCGCCATACTCGTCACTTACCATGACACCCGAGCCACTGCTCGATGATTGGATCGCACGAATCACCGACGCTGCGCGCAATCTGCAAACGCCGAAGCGCCTCAAATGGCGCATACTGCTCGCACGTGATGGCCATCATGCGGCTCGGGAAGCAGATGCCTGGGACGCCGCCCAGCTCGCAGCGTTTGTACTTGACACCACCGCATGCAATGTCAGTGGTTACGCGCGTCATGTACTGGTCAGCAAGGTCGAAGGAGTAGGTTTGATCACAAGCAGGACGGCCAACGACATTGAGGATCTCGCGGTCACGGGAAGAAATGTGATTGCGTGCGCACTCCACGCGTGGCTCTCCTCTGGCGGTGCGATCTTGACAAGCGTATTTGCTGAGGTCACAGTTGCCGTCCCAGAAGCCGTTGCAGCAAAGCTCGTTCCGCCCGGCAATGACGACTGACTTGAGCTTGATAAGACAAGCCAGCGACGGCAGCATCGTGACGTGGATGGCGTTGATAATGTTGACTCGCTCAAGACTCTCGAGCTTGTCCAAGCCCGGGTAAATTGTCGCTGAGTGGAGCATCGCCAACGTGAGATACTTGAGGTGCCGCAACCGACCGAGGTCGGGAACAAACGGTATTTCAAACAGCCCGCCCAAGTGGAGGAACGCGAGTTTGGGCATGTCAATTAAGAGATCGCGTGGTAACAACTGTAGCTGCTTCGCCGTGCGATCGCCTTCTATGTGGCTAAGGAAACAAAGCAGAGGATGTCAGTCCATACAGGCCGGAGATAATGAAACGAATAAAAGGGACCCCACTCACAGATACTCGAGGTGTGTGAACTCGCTGGTCCAATCGGGAATCGTGATCGTCTTGGTGTATAACAAAATGAGCTGCTGGAGTCCGCGGCATCGACGCAGCTCGTCGGGGAGTGTCGGCAGCTGCCGATTGACGATCTGAACGACCTTCAAATCGCCTGAAGCAGCCAACGCCGCGAGATTCGCCGTCGTGTCGATCGGGTTTTCCCATTCATCAAACGTCTTGACCTCTGTCTGGCGGTCGACAAACACGGAGCAAGAACACTGCTGCCAGCCAGCGTTCCATCGGTAACTCGGTACTTTGCATTGGGCGAAACGCTTGCACACAGTAGTGGAGCTCACGACCGCCGTCACGGAATACACAAAGACGCTCACGCCCATACCGAAGCAAAGTGCCGCGAGAATGCGGCCCCTCCGTCCAAGCCGCTGGCGCTGTGTGCACGCGGGCGAGTGCGAATGTTCATCTTGACTGAGAAGCCGAATCGTTCGTGACCATTTCCGGATGGTAAATACGTTGAGAACGACTTTCACAGCCAAGCTGAAGAGCGACGAGAGCTGCAGAGAGGAAAACGCCGCGCGAAACAGCGACACTTCAGCCGGATCAGCAAATAGCCGTGCGACGACTTCGAAGTTGCCAGAGTCGAGGACCTCGGTGCGGGTGGCAAACTCGGCACTATCGAAGATAAAGACCTTGTACGCGTACACGATCACTTGAAGCGGTGCAAAGACTGCGAAGAATAAATCAAAGCTACAAAAACATCAAATGGTCAGTAGGTGCTGCACCCCAGGTTCACCCACAAAAGTATTTGTACCTGTAGAAGACTCGGGTTAGTGTTGCGCGCGGGTCCACAAGTTGGAAAATCGTACAGTACGTGGAAATCATCCAGTTCAGCACCAGCAGGGACGCGTACAAGAAGATAGTCGTGGGCGGGAACCCCTCGTGGAGGTATTGATTGAGAACTGTTGTCTGCAGCAGAAGCTTTGGCAGTGCCAATTCGGGTATCTGCGCTCAAACAAATCGACCAGTGATCAGTACTGTATCTATCATAGCAAATGAACCAACGCAAGCCTCACATCCTGAGACTTCATCGCACGAGCCCAGCAGCTTCGCAACCATCGGCACAGACGTTGTCGCCAGCCACTTGCACCGGGGCTGGTTTCGCTTTCGGGGGCTTTGACCTCTCCTGAATCGTTCTGGGCGTGTACGTGGGATGGCCCACCAACTGGGTGGACTTCAAGGACTCGGCTTCGATGAAAGGTCCGCCCATGCAGTTTTGTACTTAGCTTCGCCATCTTGACCACGAGGCTAAAGTACCCCAACGCAAAAACGACGAGTAGCGCTGCGGCAGAAACTGCGAGGCTATTGTCGGCCTTCTGCAACGTCCAAAAGTCACCGAAATCGAGTTGCGCAGTGCCCATGAGGAAGTTGGCGACTGCCGACGGGACCAGCTGAACAATGGCGAGCGCAAGTGTCCAGGCGCCAGAGAGCAGGAACGCCATGACCATGAGTACGCCTGTCCAGCCGTAGACGTAAAAGATCCCCCCACCAAGACCGCGCGGGCCCCGTAATTCGTTTTCACTGGATGGTACTTCGTCATTCCTCTCGAACGGTGCCACGGATTGATGAGAGACTGGCGGTCCCATCGATGTCGTCGTTCTCTGTCGTTCTCGTTGTGTGGACTTCACAAATGTGGGTCGTAGCTTCCAGAGAGCTACACAAACCTCACGGTCTCACCAACGCGCTGTTCGATTGCAGTGCTCACGCAGCTGTCGGGTCTGAAGCTAAGAAAAACAATGGTGGCATGAGGTACTCGTAGTAAAGTGCGACTCATCTTGACGCCGAAAATAGATAACGAGCTTACCAATGAGCATGAGGAGAAGTCGGTACTGGAGTAGAGAATAACCGATCGGCGCCTTCATTTAGGTCACTCGAACGTGATGTATCGGTCTGTCTGGAGAAACACAATGGGCCAAATCTCAGACCGCAATGACCGCCACGTGGTCTTACTTACCCATGGTGGAGGTTCAGAATTATCGATCGCTGTACACTTCACGAGTGGTTGGTATTTGGCCGTGTGCGCTCTTGATATGCGCACACTTGCCGTCCCAGTAGCTGTTGGTATGTGTAACTTGCTTGCTTCTTTATCTCCCTCAATACGTCGGTGTGGAGACTTTCAGGCATCGGCATCCGACTTGTTGCCGTTAGTGACACGATAACGGCACGCACAAGCACTCAACACTCCGCTGGGACACTTGACCTTCAGTCAAACTGACAGAGTGTCATTGAGTCGAATGCATCACTTGTGTTGACACCCGAGCCACTGCTCCACAACTGGATCGCACGGTTCACCGATGCCACGCTCAATCTGCACTCGTCGAAGGGTCACGTACTCCGTGTATCGTTCACACGCGATGGCCATCATTCGACTCGGAAAGCAGATGCCGGGAATGCCGTCCAGTTCGCACTGCTTGTACTTGACTCCACCGCATGCTCCATCGCTTGACTCCCTTGTCACACCCGTGTCGGCGAGGTCGATGTCATATTCTTCCTTCACACACACTGGATAGTCGACGAGAACCTTGTGGTCAGCATCGGATATGCGTTCGTTTGTGCATTCCACGCGCGGCTCTCCTTTTGCTGTGCGTTCTCGACAAGAGTAGTCTGTGAGGTCGCAGTCGCCATTCCAAAAGCCGTTGCAGCAAAGGGGGTTCCGCGCGGCTACGACGACCAACTTCAAATTGTCGAGATGTGCGATGGACGGAAGCGTCGTAACCTGAATGGCATCGATAATTTGGATCTGCTCAACTTTCACAAGCCCATCGAAGCTTGGGAATGCTGTGACAGAGTGAAGCAACGCGAGGGTGAGGAGCTTGAGATTCGGTAGTCGATCGAGATCCGGAACGAACGGAATACGCTGTAGGCATCCCAAATGTAGAAACGCGAGCTTGGGCATGTCAGTGAAGAGATCGCGTGGCAACGACTGTAGCTTTGTGTTCGTGAAATCCCCTTCGATATGGCTACAGAAGACAACAGCAGTTAGGTTCCATGGGAGGAAGACTGAAGAGCTAAAGCCATCTGACGTACAGGTACTCGAGGTGCGTGAACTCGCGGGCCCAATCGGGAATCGTGATCGTCTTGGTGTATAACAAAATGAGCTGCTGGAGTCCGCGGCATCGACGCAGCTCGTCGGGGAGCGTCGAGAGCTGTCGGTTCACGATCTGAACGACCTTCAAATCGCCTGAAGCAGCCAACGCCGCGAGATTCGCTGTCGTGTCGATCGGGTTTTCCCATTCATCAAACGTCTTGACTTCCGTCTGGCGATCGACAAACACGGAGCAGGAACACTGTTGCCAGCCAACACTCCATCGGTAACTCGGTACTTTGCAGTGGAGAAACCGCGAACAAACATACGTTGAGCTCACAACCGCAGTGACCGAATACACAAAGACGGCCCCGCCCATGGCGAAGCACACTGCTGCGAGCAGGCGGTCTCCGCGGCCGAGTCGTTGGCGTTGTGCGTCTGTCTGGGGTCGCAAGTGATCTGGTTCAACCAGAAGCCGAATCGTTCGCCACCAGCGACGGATAGTGAGAGCGTTGAGTAGGATCTTCACCGCCAAGCTGGACAGAGATGAGAGTTGCAACGAACGAAACGCAGCGCGGAAGATCGATACTTCAGTCGGATCGCTGAACAGCCGCGCGACAATGTCAAAGTTGCCCGGGTTGAGGGTCTCGACCCGCGAGTTAAACTCGTCGCGGTCAAAGGCGAAGTTCTTGTACGCGTACATGATGGCTTGGAGCGGTGCAAATACCGCGAAGAACAAGTCAAAGCTGCGGCAAGAACCGAACATCAGGCGGCGTTAAGAAAGAAGAGCTTAAACGACAAGGTCGTCGAACCTGTAAAAGATGCGCACGAGTGCTGCACGCGGGTCCACAAGCTGGACAATCGCACAGTACATGGTGATCATCCAGTTGAGCACCAGTAGCGACGCGTAAAAGAAAATTGTCGTGGGAGGGAATCCCTCTCGGAGATAGTTGAAGAGAATCGTCGTCTGCAGCAGAAGCTTTGGCAAGGCCGCCGCGGGTGTCTGTTCCAGACACGAGACCACTCATTTAGTACACTACCAGCAGTGAATATCTTCACAAATCTTACACCATGGAGCTTGGTCACTTGAATCACGCGCCTTCTAACCCACCGCCATAGTTCATGTCGCTGGCAAGTTGATTCGGCGCTGTAGTGAGTGACTCCTGTGTCGTTCACACGAGGCGGGCCACGCGGGTGAACGAATGAAAGTGGGGCCGGTCCATTGACAGGGTCGACCATGACCGTTCGTATTCGCCGACTGGTTCGCCCACACTGCGTCGCACTTAATCTAGCCATCTCGATCACGAGGCCGAAGTATAAAAGCGCGAAAACCGTTAGTAGAGCTGCGGCAGATATCGCGAGGGTGTCATCGGCCTTCTGCAGCGTCCAAAAGTCGCCGAGATCCAGATCTGCAGTGTCCATGAGATAGTTGGCGACTGGCGAAGGCGCCAGCTGGACGACGGCAAGCGCAAGCGTCCATGTACCGGACAGCAAGAATGCCATGACCATGACCACGCCCGTCCAGCCAAAGATGCCGAATATGCCTCGGCTGACAGGGGTGGGCCGTCGAGATTCGGGGCAATTCGATCGCACTCGATCCGCCTTCTCCGGAGGCGCTATCATGAGTTGAGTGGCTGATTGTCGTATGGACATCGGCTGCCTTGTCTTTCGAACTGGCGTATTCAAGGGCACAGTCTCAGCTTGGGACTCTTATAACAGTGCCAAATATATCACGGCCTCGGTTGGATCGTTGCGACTGCAAGTGCTTGGTGCTGGAGTTCCCTTCAATGTGATTAGAAAAGCACTAAAGAGACCAGACCCGATGCATGAGAGATACCATGGTTGATGCTTTTTCACTCCACTTTGCCTAAAACGTATGCAAGAAAAAGAGTAAGACCACTTGTCAAGTGCCGAAGATCAGATCATCTGCGGAGTTCGTGCACTTACTCCATTGCTTGTCCGCTGGAGTGGCAACACCCTGTCCAGATGGACTCAACATTAATCCACGGACGGCACAGTCAATCCTTCCCACGAGAACTTTGCGCTTGGCCACTTGGTTCTCAAAATGTCTTCGAGTGGATGCCCAGCGTGCCCACCATGCTCCGAAGCCGTCGACAACTCGATCGGGATCGTGTCCCCAATGAAATCGCGCGTTGCGTCTACCACCACAGAAGCCTTCTTCAGCTGCGGATACGTCGCCTTGGACGCGTCTTGCCCATGCGAGACTTTGGAAAGTCCGTTATAGTAGTACAGCTCAAAACGCTGCTTTGCATCTCGCTGTGCCCCGTCGTCAACCGCCGGTCCTGGAGTTGCGACCACTGGTGCACGCGAGGCTGTACCACCTTGCTCTGCATCAAATTGAGCCTGCAACTCCCTCGCGAGCTCTTCGTCCGACTTGGGTCGCGATGCGTTTGACGATGGCCCTGGAGTGTCGCTATGGTACTTGCCGCTCAGCGCGAGTTCCAAGTCTCCCGTGTGGACGAGCACGGAAACGAGTCGCCAGTAGTCATCCCACAAAATGATCCCAGCACCCGCGACTTCGAGGCGACTGCAGAGCTGTGCCATCGAGTAGTCGCTCGCTCGAATCTCGGGGCCCACGCCGAGCTGCTGGAGCGAGTCGGCGAGGTTGCCCATCTCCATGAAGCCGGATTCCATGGGGTCGAACGACTTGAAGACGCGCTGCATGCGCTGGAAGAGCATGAGCGACGCCGAGGCCTCGCACAGAGTCGGGTCCAACCCAAAGCCGACGCTGAAATGGGACGCGCTGCCGATGACCCACACGGGGAACTGCGGCGACTTGTAGTAGTTCCCGACTTGGCAGTACCGCAGTGCCTCGAGCTGCGTGAGGTACCCGAGTCGCGAGCGTCGCTCGAGGCCACGGAGCTGCAGCCCCGTGTCGCCCATGGGCACGCTGCCGTCAAACACGTTGGACGCCGCGACGCCGGTGAGCAGCACGTTCAGCAGCTCCTGACTGCAGTGGCCGAACGCCCCCGTGAGCGCACTGTCGGCGTCGTCCATCTCACCCCGCACCGTCTCGACGCGCTTGGTGCGCAGCACACTCCACATGAAGAGCACGACGCCCAGCGGCGACTGCCACTGCGGCAGCAGGGCGTCCACCACGCGCGGCACGTCCGAGTCCGTTTCCACGGCGACCTCTGCAAACGCACTGTCGAAAAAGTCTTCAGGCAACACCGCCGCTTCAGTCGCTTCTGCCGCCACGCGGCTCACAACGCGCACCGTCGCGGGACGACGACCAGACGCGTGGCCGCACTGGACCAGCAGCGACGCCAGTGCGCCGACAAGCGCCGCGCGCTGCTCGGTCTCGGTGATGACCGTCGATGCCAGGAGAGCGCGCCGCTCGTCCAGCGAGAGCACACGCGCCGTGTCGGCGCGGTCCGGGAACAGCGCTCGCCGCAGCAGCTCGGCCTGCACGGCCGCGAGCACGCCGCAGGGGCCGCCATGGCCCTGCACGAGCCCGAGCGGAAACGCCTTCGCGGCGGCCGCCAGCGGCGCGAACGCGAAGCCCTGCTGCAGCCAGCGAGCGACGTCCTGCCCAGGGGAATCCGGCGCCCAGAGAAGACGGCGCAGCGCGAGCACATCGTCGCGCGCGAGCGGCGTGGGCGGCGCCATCTCCATGTTCTTCAATACAAAGATCGAGTTGGAGAAATTCCGGAGCCAGTTTAGAAACCTTCCCTTGCAAGTATCTATTTCTACTGTAGTTTGTAACGCAGAGTGTTAGGAACCCAGTGGTGAAATGGCTACAGAACTCATGACTGCTAGATTTCTTTGGAGTAGCGTTCTGCTGGCAGCGCTTTGCGTCATGTCCTACGCTTTGCATCCCAGCCACGCTTCAACGGCGGGATCGCACGGGTCGCCCACACCCTGCGCAATCTGCAGGCGACGCATCGCCAGGTACCCTGGATTCACCTGGCACGACACGGGCTGCATACGCGCCGGGTAGCAGATTCCGACCGTATCCTTCATTGAGCATTGCTTGTACTTGACGCCCCCGCACGCCTCGTCGGCCGAGGCGAGAGTTGGCTTGGAGTTCTTCAGATCGAACGTGACTGGCGCACAGACATCACCCTGCGTCGAGATCACTATCTTGTAGTCGGCAGCCGAAATGCGATTCGTCGCGCACTGAACCAGTGGCTCGCCAGAGGCAGTACGGTCCAAGCACGAGAAGTTGCTCAAGTCGCACGTCCCCGTGAGGAAGCCGTTGCAGCAGATAGGGTTCCTGCTCCCGATCGAGAAGGCCTTGAGTTTGGTGAGCTCTTTGACAGAAGGCAGTTGATACACTTGGATGGCGTCCATAATGCTCATTCGCTGGAGGCTGTGAAGACTCGCGAGACTCGGGATTGTGGTAACCGAGTGCAGCAATGCAAGCACGAGATATTGCAAGTGGTCGAGATTGTCCAAACTGGGAATGGACGGCAGCTTCACGAGGCAGCCGAGGTGCAAGAAGAGGAGGTGCTTCATGTCTTGAAAGAGATCGTGCGGCATATACGTGAGCTGCTTCGCGGTGAAATCGCCTTCAATGTGTCTATCCAGGACAGGTAAAAGGGGTAAATAAAAGTTCTGAACAAAGCAAGCATCATCCAGCGTACAGGTACTCAAGATGCGTGAACTCCTTGGCCCAGTCGGGTATCGTCAACGTCTTGGCGTAGATCAAAATGAGCTGCTCCAAATCGTGGCAGCCCCGCAGCTCGTCCGGAAGCGTCTCAACCTGTCGATTGATGACTT
>JAADVZ010000844.1:0-13739 GCA_023335925.1 Pythium phragmitis | reverse complement strand
CCGAGTACGACTGCCAACGGCCGTGCGACCACAATGCGTACTGCTTTGGGTACACGTGGACAAACTACAACGGCGGCACGTGCTGGTTCAAGAGCCGGGCGAGTCCGTTTGTGTACTCGCCAGGCACCGCGTCACGCTTCAAGAGCCGCGTGACGAACCCGGACACGTGCTTCGCCATGCCCTAAACGACGCTACCGGTAAAGCCGATATGGGACCCGCACACGAAAGACAGAGTTGTGGTCGCGTCGACAGTGGTCTTAGTCGAGATGCAGAACTCCAATAAGAAGCAATATTACATGTACATGCCTACTACGGTTTGCTCACCCCACAATTGAACTCTCCCCAAAACGTTGGTGCGAGTTGAAGTAAACAGGATGCATCGGGCGGTATCCAGACATGGTGTGGACGTGCTCTTTGTAATGTACTACGTAATATGCACCTAAAGGCGGAGATCATGCCTGTAGATCGTCAGGGCCAAGCTAAATAGTCGGAGGCTCTTGATCTTGTACAGTGCGAGCTGCCAGCGCATGCTGAAGATCAAGAGCCTCCGACTATCCGGCTGGGCGCGCGACTTGAATGCACGCGGGTGTCCTCACTGCGCGGACGCCGGCGCTAGCGGAGGCCACACGTTCCACATCATGTGGTATTGCCCGGCGGCCCAAGCCGTCTGGAGACTCCTCCTCCAGCTCTGGCAACATCTCGGCAGCTGGAGGCACGCGACCCCAGCAGGCAACTCCAGCTTCCTCGCCGCTGTCTTTCGTGTCAGGCTCCCGACCACCCCGGCCGGCACGGTGTCTCTCGCAGAGCAGCAGGGGGGACAGCTTGGCCGTCTCGTCACCCTATATCGCGAGGCACGCCACCTCGCGGACCGGCTGGGTGTAGAACGGTGGTCCCACCACCTCCGCGCTTACAACAAGATGGCAGATGCAGCGGCCGACGTCACTATGAACGGCAGGCGCAGCATCCAGACCTTTCATCCCACCCCTCGCTTCGAATGGGCAGGACTTCCCGATCTCCTTCTCAGTGATTTCCATCACTGGCGTTCCGCCTCACCGCAGGAACGCCACTAGCTATGCATATTAGGTACCGCTGTTCACTCTTGATGTAACGCAATATACTCCACTCGAAGAAAAAGGAGATCATGCGACACTGGAGCGGTGTCTTTATCAGCGGTCACGAGAGACATAATAACAATAGCCGCACAACAGCGACGGCATTGCCGTTCATTCGTGGGCCTCACACGTCGCAGCCAGTCAAGATCGAATCTTGGCAACTTTTCACCAATTATTTGCCACCTTGAAGTTGCTCAAAATTCTCTTCGCCCCTGAAACGGCGTTTATTGCGCGAGTTTATTTTTATTCTTTATTTCGCGCTCTTCGGGCTCAGAACGATAAGGACTAGTGGCCAGTTGGGGAAGCCAAGGATCTGTCGCCACCCTTTTTGTCTGATCTCATCACCCGTGCTTCGATATCTGATGCCATCATGACCTGGAAAGGAGGGGATCACCACCTTCACTCTGTGTCTATGCTGGGTTCAGCACCGCGTCTCTTCGCATTGTTCTTCGGCCAAGACACACAAGCTTAAGCGAGGCTGAGAAAACAAGGCAGTGTTTTCGTGAACGGCCAGTCGCTCTCTCGCTTCACATTTCGTGCGGCTCCACGCCACGCTGGGAACGGTCGTCTGTTATGACAGACACTACACTCCGCCACGCCGTCTCGGATGACACGCAGACGCGGAAGAAGCGACGCCTGACGGCAGCGACACTCGACGCGCTGCAACCGCTTTCGCCGAGCGGCTCTGAGGCGTCCCCCTCGAATGCCGGCACGGTCCCTGGCACGACGAGACGCCTGTCGTTCCAGGATGCGACCCGCGAGTCAGCGCGACGCCGCTGGCGACTGCTTCAAAAGCACGTGTGCATCACACAATGGTACACTTGTCTATGGTTCTATATATCTCGGGAAGAAAGGACAGCCATCAGATCTCTAACCACCAAAAACCCATACTACTAATGATAGGCTCTCGAAGGATTTGATGCGTCGCCAGGCCAAGCGTTTTGCGCTCGCGCAGGAGTCGCTCGTGGACGTGCTCATCACCTCAAAGGACGATTTCATGGAGGTGCTCGTCAAGATCCGCGAGCAGTTTCTCTCGCTGCTCGACGCCGAACACTGCGTGCTCAGCTTTGAGGCGAATCGCTCCGTGCTGGAGTTTGACGGCCGGTGCATCTACCCGTCGACTCGTGCCAAGCGCGGACTGCTGCGCACCGCCATGGGCAATGGCGAGCCCTTGCATTTGTGCTCGCCGCCGCTCGAGGGGCAGTCCACTGCGCCGTCGCTTGAAGGGCTACCGCACGCCATCGCAGAAGTGCGATCATACGTGTGTCTGCCGCTGGTCGACAGCGAAGGCAACGTGCAGGCGGTGGCTGAGGTCTTCAACTCGCGCCACGACAGCAAGGTCGTGGGCTCGTGGCTGCAGGCTGGTGACCGCGGCTCGCTCCACGTGCTGCGCAACTTTGTGGGCAATCTCATCAAGGCGTTTACGAAGCGAGCCAATCTCGGTGATCTCGTGTCGCCCTCAACGACGATGCCTCCGGCTCGAGAGGGAAGCGCGACGACGCGGCGTCCGTCACTGGCATCGGCGCCCGAGATGAACGAGTACCCGCTCGAGTGGCTCGTGGATTTTCTGCGCAACTCGGTCGGCATTGAGACCTGCAGCGTGTTTGCCTACGACAAGGACGCTGACCTGCTGTGGGCGCGGCTCTCGGACTGCAGTTCGTGCCCTCAGACTGTGCGGTGTGACGAAGGCATCATCGGCCTGGCCGCGCGTGGCGGTGAGACTGTCCACTACACGCGCGACGCCCAAGACGAGACCCAGTTCGAGCAGCTCTTTCGCAACATCTCGCTTTCCCACGGCCAAGTCCACGAGGCGCTGTGCGTGCCGACCGTAAACGCCCATCAAAAGCTCAACGGCGTCGTGCTCTTGCTCAACAAGAAATCTCGCGCACTGCTCATGCCCGCCGACCTCGCCATGTGTGCCAACCTGTGCCGCCACATTGGCAACGCACTCCACAGCTCGGAGCTCCACGAGGCGATCCTCAAGGCCCAGGGCAAGGCGCAGACGCTGCTCGACTTGTCGGCCGTGCTGTTTCGCGAGCTCGAGACCAACGCATTGCTGGTCGCGATCATGGACGCCATCAAAAAGCCCATGAACGCCACCAAGTGCTGCGTGTTCCTCATGGACGACGACAAGCACGAGCTCGTGGCGCCAGTGGGCTCGCAGATTGCGTGCGATTTGTCGCAAGAGGTCATTCGCCTGCCCGTGAGCGAGGGCATTGTCGGCGCCGCGGCGCGCCAGGGCGAGATCATCAATGTGCGGGACGTCTCGTGCGACGAGCGCTTTAATGCTACGATTGACAAACAGACGGGCTTTGTCACGCGATCGATTCTCGCCGTGCCCATCAAAGACGCCACAGGCGACGTGCTGGGCGTGCTCGAGATGGTCAACAAACTCTCGAAGCAGTACTTTGACAAGGACGATGAAGAGCTCGCGCGCGGCATCGTCTACTACTTGGCGATCGCTCTCAAGAACGCCAAGCTCTTTGAGTCGGCGCGTGCGGCCATGCGCCGCAGCGACGCACTGCTCGCCATGATGCAGGTCATTTCGTCCTCGAACGAAAACGTCGGCGACGTGTTTCGCGCACTCGTGGACACGGCGTGCCAGATCCTAAACGTCGAGCACGGCGCGCTGTTCTTCGTGGACGCGCTCACGAAGACGCTCTTTTGCCGCGTCGGGGGGAACTGGAAAGGGTACACTATCCCGCTCGGTAAGTTTATCCCGGGCGTGGTCGCCCAGAACCGCGAGGCACTCATCGTTGCACGGGACGCACAGAACCACGCGGACTTTGATGCAGCGTACGATGAACTTGTCGGTGTACGTACCAAGAGCCTTCTGTGCGTGCCCATCCAGTCGGCGACCTCGCGCAGTGTCGTCGCAGTCTTTTACGCCGCCAACAAGCTCACGTCGGGCGCGAATTCCAAGGCCAACGGGTTCTGCGACGAAGACCTCACGCTCATGCGGTCTATTTGCACGGAGATGGCGTCCGTGATTGAACGGCGCGCGTGGGAGCTCGTGTTTCTCGTGGAGAGCCAAGGCGAGGCCAGCAGCAATGCGACGACCGAGGTCATGAGTTCGTTCTTGTCGCAGTACACGACTACACCAACGCTGCCCAGGCGGCGGTCATCGTCGCTTGGCCAGGTGAACAGCCGCGCGCCGACGCCCGTCCAAGCAGCTGCGCCCACGCCAATGACCAGTGACGACACTGACGCTCCCATCGCAGCGACGACGACGACCACGACTACGGCAACTGTTGGTATCAGCAGCGGACTGCTGAGCCGTGTGTTTGCCGGCGGGGCTTCCGCTGTGAATGGCGCCTCATCGTCGTTGTCGCTCATCTGCCGCTGGGATCTGAACCCATGGGAGCTGACGATGCCGCAGCTTGTGGACCTCGTGGTCGATATGTTTGCGTACTTCGATCTGCCGCACCGGTTCCAAATCCAGTGTGCGACGCTGCGGCGTTTTGCCGTGAGCGTCAAGGGACAGTACCACGACATTCCGTACCACAACTTTTACCACGCGTTCACGACGCTCCACGTCAGCTTTCTCATGGTGCGCGCGCAGTCATCGCTCGAGAGCCTCGTCGCCAGTACGTACCGGACTTCTCATCCTCCCCAGGGCGCCACCGACGGCGACGCCACGCCACACTCGCTGCTGGAGGCCCGCGATTTGCTGTCCGTGTTTGTCGCGGCGTTTTGCCACGACATGAACCACAATGGCCGCACGAACGACTTTCACATTCGGTATCGCACGAGCCTCGCGATGCTGTACAACGACCAGTCGGTGCTCGAGAACATGCACGCCGCGGCGTGCTTTGAGACCATGCGGCAACCCGGCCACGACATTTTGGCCCACGTGGGCGCGAGCGAGTACCGCCAAGTGCGCAAGGCTATCATCCGTGCGATCCTCGCGACCGACATGCACAACCACGCGGCGATCGTCACGCAGCTCCACGAGAAGCTCCAGGTCGACGTGTTCAACAGCGACGACGAGGCCCACAAGGAGCTACTGCTCAATGCGATTGTCCACGCGGCCGACATTTCCGGACCAGCACTCGCACGGCCGCTCCACGTCAAGTGGTCGCTGCAGCTCCTCGAAGAGTTTAATTTGCAGTACCACGATGAGACGGCGCTTGGGCTCGCGCCGACGCCCTATATGAATGCGCGACCCGACTCGGCCGAGCTGGGCAAGCTCAACTTGGCGTTCATCGACTCGTGCGTGTTCCCGCTATGGAGCATCTTGCACACGTTTCTCGAGGGTCTCGACACGTGTCTCGCCAACGTGCAGAGCAATCGGTCCGTGTGGACCACGATGATTAGCAACGCTGAGGCCGCAGCGAACGCCCACGCGGCCCAGCAAGTCGACGCGCTGGAGCGGGAAGACGAGTTATAGGAGACGACGAGAGAGTTGAGACATTGTACAAAACTTAAATCCAAGATGTGGTCAAAGCTTTAACTGGATTTAATTATCTTTCTGCAGCGGATTAGAGACTGCAGCTAGAAAGTCTAGGGAGTCATGCATGGGCTATCGCTGAGCGGACGCTCCACGGCCGCCGAGTGGACTCCCTTGCTCGCAACCAATGTACCCGCGCGTCCCTTGAACCAGCACGTGCCGCCCTCGTAGTTCGAGTACGCGACGGCGTAGCAGTTGGGCTTGCGGAGACACCTGCCCTGGCACTCGCCAAAGTTTGCGGCATGCGCGTTACCGATGTCGTGGCCGGGCATGTCAAAGTTAGAGCGAATAACCACGACTGACGGCTCGACACGGTATGTGGCGTCTGGCTCGTGCAGGAACGAGACGGCGCTGGTGTTGACGGTCGGGTTGAACGAGTCGCGGGGCCACGTCTTGAACTGGCACGTGCCGCCGTCTTTCTCAGTCCACGTCACGGCGTCACATTGACGTATCGCCTTGCATGGAGCAATGCAATCCTCGAGGCTCGCGTAGCGGCCCGACGAGAGGTCGTCACCAGCGAATGCCAGGCCACACATGCGATACCCTCGCATGGGTGTCGCAGGGAGACTGGGCGCGGGTGTCACGGGCGTCGGCGGCGGGGTCCCGGGGCACGCGCTGTCAGCCACAGGACGCATGATGGTCGTCGAGATGGCGCCCTTCTTGGCGACCGGTGTGCTGGCCTGGCCCTTGTACCAGCACGTACCGCCTTCAAAGTCGGTCCACGTTAACGCGTAGCACTTAGGGTTGAGCAGACACTTGGCTTCGCAATCGACAAAGCGGAGCAGCCGCTCGTTGCCAATGTCATGGCCAGGGATGTCATGGTTCAAGTGTAAGCCCACTACAGACGGCTCGACGATATTAGAATCACTCATCTCGTACACGAACGACACGACCTTTTCGCTCGGGGTTGCGTCGAAGATGTTACTGGGCCACTGCTTGAACAAACACGTGCCTCCTTCTTCGTCGGTCCAGGTCGCAGTGCGGCAGTTACCAATCGCCTCGCACGGCGCGAGACAATCTTCCGGGCTCGCGTAGCGGCCGTACGTGATATATTCCCCAACGAAATCCATGCCGCACAGTCGGTACGCTCGAATTGGCGCCGTGGCGTTGGGCGGTGCGGGCGTCACGGCCGATGCCGTGCGGGCGAAGAGGCAAACCGTGGCGAATAGGGACGAGTGGAGAACGCGCACCATTGGCGGAGTGGAGACGTGGAGACTGGCAAGCAGAATTGAAAGTGAGCGGCTCAACAGTGTGGGTCGAAATGGACTTGTGGGTAATCGGTTGCCACTGGGCGTGTGATTTGCTAGTACACTGCACTACAGTGATTCTTCCGTTGTAGCAATTGGGTTCACTTTGAAAAATGTCTCGTCTGACAGGTTTATGAAGGTTCCAACAGACCGAAACTACATTGGTAGGGTCGACAGGCATGGCAGACGGGACAGAATATAATCTTTCAGAAATAGTCACAACGGAAGAATCACTGTACTCGTGCATATAATATATTATACACCTGTCAAGTTGACACCTATAATCGACACCTACAATCGATGGGTGAGTGTCAGAGCCTTGGGTCATGGACCACTCTGGTCTGGCTCAGAGGCTCGGAGTCAGAGGTGCATCCCGGCAAGACTCACCCCAAGAGACCAGCACTCAAGAATTAGAGTATTTCGTGAGTGCTGGTCCCCTTTTTCGAACCTAACGAAGAAACGAACCTAACGACGAACCTAGTGAATATGCATGAAACCCGCCCGCATTGACCTTGCACGAGCTCGACACTGTGAATGAGGAACTGGTTTTCAAAGGAACTGTTCAACTAAGACGCGCAATTTACGAAACTTAGTTGAATATGGAAATGGTTCTCAAACGCACTGTTCAACTTAGCACGTAGATTGACCAACCAAATCAAGGATAGGAGGAGAACAACGTGTGTCAGGAAGTGAGGGATGAGTGCGTGGGCCGGACGTTACAAGTTCTACCTGATCTTGGACTTGCTGGCACTGACTTGGACTCGGGAATTTGACAGGCTCTTAACCTGGAGAAGCCCCTGTCGTAAGAACGAGATCCGCTAATATTATAATAATGACGTTAGTATTACTGTATATGCACAGGTGTTGTACTGCTGTATAGCACCATATCCCGTTCGCGTCAGGGATAGAACCGGCGACCATTCGGTTCCGTGGACAGTATTGTCTGAGCCGAGAGCTCAACCGATGTTGAACCATCTGAATTGCGGAAATCCACCACCCCATACTCAGTCATACTCTAATACATACAGTGCTCAAGTTAAAGCAATGAGTTTCTGCCCTTTTTATGCCAGTTTGAACTGTATGCGCGCTTCCAAGCCTTTTCCGTCTCTTGTTGCCGCTGCTTCTTCCAATTGCAGAGTTGGTGAGACTCTCAGAGTTGAGTCTACAGCTTCCTGACCACCGCGATGCAGCTACGGATCCTCGCGCTTGCGTCCATCGCCGTGCTGGGCGGTGCAATCTCGTCGGCCGCCGCCTATGATTTCAGTGACATTAACAACGCCACGCGCGCGACGCCGGATGAGGAAGAGACAAGCAGCGGCGTCACGAACGGCGAGTCCCGCATCTATGGTGGCAGCGAGGCCGATGTCTCCAAGTACTCGTGGACCGTGTCGCTGCGCATGTCGCCAGAAGGCCGCACTTTCTGTGGTGGCACGCTGGTCGCGCCGCAGTATGTTGTCACGGCGGCGCACTGCATCAAGAGCGAGACGACGTACGTGGCCATTGGCTCACAGGCGTCGGCAGGCAGCCAGGGCGGGGAGCGCATTCGAGTCGCGCAGAAGTGGATCCACCCCAGGTACAATGAGCGCACCACCGACTATGATGTCGCCGTCTTGAGACTCGAGAAGTCGTCGAATGCCAAGACGCTTCCACTTGCCGCGGCCGACGGCTCGCAGAACAAGCCCGACGTCATGGCCGTTGTACGCGGTTGGGGCGTGACGCAGACAAAGCAGCAAGCGGCGACGCTGCTCGAGGTCAACGTGCGGATCATCTCGAACGCGGTCTGCAACAGGAGCTACAACAACCGCATCACGGACCGCATGATCTGCGCCGGCCAGGGCGGCGGCAAGGACTCGTGTCAGGGCGATTCGGGAGGTCCGCTTGTCGCCAACGACGTGCTGGTCGGGATCGTGAGCTGGGGTGGCCAGTGTGGTGTCGCGCCGGGCGTGTACGTACGCGTGTCGAGTGTGCTCGATTTTATTAACAGTAAGATCGGTGGTACGCCGACCAATGGAGGCGGTACGGCTTCGCAAGGGAACAATGGAGGTGGTACGGCTTCGCAAGCGAATAATGGGAGAGTCCCAACGACGCCAACGTCCAATGGAAGAGTCCCGAACAATGGGAGAGATACGGCTTCGGCGTCGTCCCCCTCCAACAATACGCCTGGCAGGCCCAAGTTTGGAGGCGGCAAGGCAACGAGGTTCTCGATGTTCAAGTGGGGTGAGCGCTTGTAAGAAGCGAATGACTAAGTGCGTATGCGTGTGGAGAGCGCGTCCTGCTGTGTGTTTTCTATGGAGAGCGTCTGCTGTAGTACTTCAGTTCAGCAGAGTGTAGTGTTCAATGTTCGATGCTAAATTTCCGGTCTTTAATTTATCTCGACGGCTGGATAGTTCCTTGGAGAGTCTTGTTTCGGATTCATTCGGGACAATTATTTACTCACTCTAATGCCTGCTGTCTCTCCGAGCGGAGCCGAATATGATGAGCTAACGTAGTGTTAACGGCCTTTGTAGTGTCACCCAACACGACGCAATGAGGCGATCATGGTCGAGTCGGCATACTGCGTCTGGAGGAGAGCTGATGCATGCTGTGGCGTGGTAAAGACGTTATGCACCTAGCCGTTGACGTGTCGTCCGCAGAGTCCGGACGACGTGGCATCGCCAGAGACACAGACGTGGTCCCGATGGTTCTGCTCGTTGAACATGACGAGCGCCGTCTCCTGGTCCAGTGAGTTGTGTCATTGCTCATGGACTCGCTACCATAGTGTCCATCATTTGCTACAAGCAGCAGATGTCGCGTTTGTGCTGCATAGTACACTGTACCGGTAGTTAAATATTGAGTGATCCATTCAGGAGATAACTGGTACAGTAGTAGTACACGAATCGTAACACTTTATCCGACAGTAGTTCTGAGGCACTACACAGTCTCGACGACCACAGCTGAGAAACGCTCATTTAGTCGTTCGTTTCTCATAGGTGCGCGTCCCGCTTCGACGCCAACATCCTCAGTGACTTGCCACGTGCAGACTTGGGCTTCTCTGTGGTCCGCTTGGCTGGGTTTCCACCCCCAGCAATCTTACCGTTAATAAAGTCGAGCACACTCGTCACGCGCACGTACACCCCCGGCGCGACACCACACTCGCCACCCCAGCTCACGACCCCGACCAGCGCGTCGCTCGCGATAAGCGGACCTCCCGAATCGCCCTGGCAAGTGTCCTTGCCAGCGCCCTGACCAGCGCAGAGCATGCGGCTCGTGATGCGGTTTTTGTACGTCTTGTCGCACATTTCGTTCGAGATGATCTTGACGTTGACTTCGAGCAGCGTCGTCGCTGGTTGCTTGGTCTGCGTCACGCCCCATCCACGCACGACGGCCATGGTGTTCGGTTTGTTCTGCGAGCCATCGGCCGCGGCGAGCGGCAGCGTCTTGGCGGTCGACGGCTTTTCGAGTTTCATGACCGCGATATCGTAATCATTCGTTTTTTCGTTGTACTTGTCGTGGACCCAAGACTGGGCGATCTTAATACGCTCGCCGCCCTTGGCGCCTTCTGACGCCTGTGAGCCAATGGCCGCGTAGACTGCAATGTTCTTGACGCAGTGCGCTGCCGTGACGAGATACTGCGGCGCGACCAGCGTGGCACCACAGAAGGTGCCGCTTTCTGGCTTTGCGCGAAGCGAGACGGTCCACGGGTACTTGGAGACGTCGGCCTCCCTACCGCCGTAGATGCGGGACTCGTCGTTCGTGACGCGGCTGCTAGTCTCTTCCGCGTCCGGCGTCTCGCGCGTGGCGTTATTAACGTCACTAAAGTCATAGGCTGCGGCTGACGAGATTGCTCCGCCCAGCGCGGCGACGGACGTAAGCGCGAGGAATCGTTGTAGCTGCATCGCGGTGGGGAAGCTGCTAAATCAACTGGGGGTGTACTGAACCGCGCAATTATCGCAATGTGTGACGAGAGAGAGAGAGAGAGAAGGTGAGGAAGCCCTTGGCCGAACGTTTCGAGCTCTCTCACTGTGAGTCACATCTCCACGATGGAATGGACACCACGACCGACTCTGGAGAGTCAGTCATTGTGTCCATTCCAAGAAATCAAGTTCCTTACTGTTGGCGACAAGTGGATGAGATGCCTTCGAGGAATTTAATCCACCCCAATAAAGAGCGTTTCTTTTAATATCCCAATCAACTACTGACCCCTGTGGAAGGTAGTGAATCTACCTCAATAGAAGAGCGTCTCCTTTGATATCACGTATCCTACGATATCCCAACAGGAGAATTTCTGCTAAATGTATATTATTACTGTAATAAATACAGCCAGTCCTATCAGCAGCAGACAGAATTATTGGATTTCTTCGAGTTTGCACCATTGTTTCGGTGGGTTCGCAACCTGCTCATTAGGCGCTCGTTAAAAACATGTGGATGAGCGTCTAGAACTTACCGTAAGACATAAACCTATTCTAGTACATAGTTGCGTTCACCAGATATCGTTGTTCATCTAAATTTTACGAAGCTAAGTATTCTTGTCTTAATTAAGTTATAAGTTTATAATTTCGGGGCCCCATGTGAAACATCGCTTGACCAAAGTTCAAACGTAGGTTTTTCGTTAGATTACATATCGCATTATCCTACATCCCATATTTTACGCCGCTTTGTGCATAAAAAGGGAAGTGGCTGGTCGACTTTCTCTCAAAGGATGTGTTTGTTGTCGACCAGTTTGGAAGAGTAGGGCGAACATAAGTACGGAATACTGTACTGTATATACCAAAAGAGTGTTTCATTTCACGAATTTCGAAAAAAACGCGAATATACCAAAGCAAAAAGGAAAATCGTGATTTCTACCACTCCACCTCACTCACTGTTGGCATGAGCGCTTGTCATGCTCCTCGCCCTTACAGCGACCGCACTTGTACGAGCCCTTCTTTCTTCGAGCGAGAGACGCGGGTTGAGACTCGGTCCGCTTGGCGTTCTTCTTCGGTCGACCACGCTTCTGCGGAACAGGAGGCGGCCTGTGGGCTTCGAATCGCATGAGATCCGACTTAATCACGTACACTCATTTTTACGGTCGGATCATACGCCCCACGGTACGTCTCCGTAGTCCATGACTCGTTGAAGAACGCCATAACTGATGAGAGCTTGTTCACTGACTTGAGAGAGCATAGCCCATGAGCGCTATCACCGTACAGCCACAGTCCGTCAACCCTACTGTCCGCAGACGGAGTTGTCCTAGGACCGTTCGAACCGTGTTAAGGTGGTCTTACTGGTTTTTAACGGGTCAGAAGTGCACTTGATAGAACCCGTAAGCTTGCACAAAGCGGGATTCGAACCAACGCCACGACGCAACCGAGGTGGATGTTCAACTGAACCAAATTCTACTCGCGATTGGTATGCATTCCGGTTTTTCAATGTGGAGATGGTATATAAACTGGATTTTCATATTTGAGGTGGTACTTTGCTCGTATTTAGATTCGCGACAAATCATGACTGGTACAAAACGCGAATTTTGATTTTCAGTAGTATATTTCGCGTATATAAGTTGAAAAATGGTATACTGACGGGTGAGCCCCTTAAAAAAAAATTAATTTTTTTAACGGGAGCCCCCCTTTTGAATACCATCACCTATTTTATTTCCCGAAAATATACCACTGAAATAGGAAATTCGTGTTATCTACCAGTTTGGTGAGAGACACACGGACCCATATTTTAATACTCTTTTCATACCAGACTAAATTCAGAAATACGTTTTATATACCACCAAAAAAATGAAAAACCGGAAGCAATACCCCTTGCAGGAATATTTCGAATACTATTGTTCAGTTGAACAACCACCTCAGTTGCGTCGAGGTGGCGCGGGTTCGAATCCCGCTTTAGTGCAAGCCTAAGGCACCACTCTCAGTCCACGCAACATAAGTGTCTCTTGCGTCAGGGCTAGATGTAAGGCGGTACTATCAAGTGCACCCTTGACCCGTTAGAAACCAGTAAGTCCACGTTAACACGGTTCGAAAGAAAGTCCTATGAAAACTCCGTCCTCTGGATGGTAGTTGACGGGCTGTAGCAGGATGGTGACAGGGCATTCGAGGGGTTGAGCCAGCGGTGCAAACCGAGATAGGAACGGAACCGAGAGGAAGAAGGAAAGGAGAAGGGAAAGGGAGCACCCATTTTTTTGCGCGAGATGGCATCGGACGACGACGACGACTACGTTGAAGAGACGTCAAGCTCTACGCTGCATGATTCGTCGGATGGCGACGACAATTCCCGTCCTCGGTCGCTCGACTCGTCGGATGACGACCGCCCGACGGACTCGTTTTTCTACCAGCGCGCGTAGAGCGACCGCGACGATATCAAGGCCGCAGTGATCGAATACAACGAGCTGCACGGTCGGGCCTTCAAGATTGTCTCCAGCGATTACCGTCGGTTCAAGGCCGTCTGCGTCAGCTCCGACTGCGATTTCGTTGTGGGATTTGCGTATGGAAGAGGTCTTGGGCCGCCGCAGCACTTCACACCACACACGTGTGACCGCACGTTGGTCGACCTGGAGGCCCACAACGCCAGCCGCGCGAACAAGGCGTCCTACCTCGTGCACTTGCCAGAGGTCCGTCAGTTCGTTGCGGATAATGGCAGAGACGCCAGTCCAGTCAAACTAAAGGACATGCTCGTCTCTGGCGGTCGTCAGGTCACCTACCGCGCTTGTGCCGATGCATGCGCCCGCCTCAAGACGCTTTTCTTTGAGACAGACCAGTCTCAATATCAGTTTATCCTCTCGTACGTCCACGAGATGAACAAGCGCGGGCACAGAGCCGACTTGGAGCTGCGTACTGATACGATTTGGCGTGTGGTTATCATCTACATGCAAGGCATCCAGGTGGCTCGCGAATTTGCTGACCGAGGCTTCAGCGTAGACGGCACGTTTATGCGCCATGAGTTTGGCGAGACGCTCCTTGTTGCGTG
>JAADVZ010000843.1:0-13763 GCA_023335925.1 Pythium phragmitis | reverse complement strand
AGAGAATGATGCTGCCAAACAGCACGACCAGCGACGACGCAAAGATCCAAATCGACTCTTGGAAATCGCTCGAGACGTTGCGGATGAGAAAGGACAGGTAGAGTCCCATGAAGAGCACGATGGCCTTCCAGAAGATGAGCAACGCCGAGAAGATGAAGCTCGAGGACGCGCACACGAGTCGGTCCACTTTCTCTCCTTTGAGTGCGCCCACGACCGTGGGCTCTACGCGTGGTTCCGGGAAATCCAGCACAAACCACGCCAGCAAGATCAACGCGTCGACCAGCACAAACACGCCGAGGATCTTGAACATGGTGGTCGTCGACAGCACGACGCGCTTCATGGCTCCGGACAGAAAGACGCGGTAGACACGCAGCGACTTGACCACGAGCGCGCCAAAGATGAGCGTGAACGCGAGTGACGTCACGAGCGGTCGCGCGGCGCAGTGGAACCGGCTCGGTGCACCGCCGTAGGCGATCGCGGCGCCACACATGGTCATGCCGCCGGCCAGCATCACGAGCAAGAACTCGTACTGCGACCGCTTGACAATGGGCGTGTGGCGCCACTTGAGCACAAAGCCCATCATGGCCGCGAGCACGACTGCCAAGACCACGGCGAGCACGGTGATTGCCTGCGCGAGCGGCGCCGCGTACGGCGTGTACTCGCATGCAAACTCCACGGGTACCGGCAGCTCCGTGTTTGTTCCTACGCGGCACTCGAGCGACTTGGTGGGGTCGTGCGGGTCGGGCAGCAGCCAGTAGTAGGTCGCCGTGCGCTTGGACGCGGCGTCACAGTCCGAGACGCGGAACGCATAGAACGAGGCGTCGCACACGGGCAGCATCACGGTCCAGGCAAGCCACACGAACGGGTTGGCCTCGAGCCACGCGCAGCTCTTGCTCGAGTAGAGCACGTCGGGCAGCTCGGTCATGCCACCGTCGCACACGTACGGCTTAGTCGGATCGAGCGGGTGGGGAACGCGCCAGGCCCAGCGCACTTGGCGTGGCTGGCCGTCATGGCAGTGGTGGAAGCTGTAGGCCACGTGGTCGAACAGGCTGCAGACCGGGAGCCGGTCGAGCCAGAGCCGCCAGGTCGCATAGTTGTCGCGGACCCACGCGCAGGCCGCACTGAAAGCCACGTCGTCCTTTTGGATCGGCGCCACCGTGTTCGCCGTCATGTCGACGTAGGACTGGAGCATGGTGTTCATTTCGCTCTCGCCGAGCGTCATGCGCGAGACGAGGCTCGCGATCGGCGGGTGGTCCTGCAGCAGCGTCGACGCGTACAGACTGAGTGGGGTCGGCGCATAGTCGACCGCGATTGGGTTGTTGGTCTTCTCGCCGTACCCGTTCTCGCCAAACTTACCCGTGGCAGCCTTGACGAGCTCGGGGGACGCGCGCGGCAGGAAGAGGCGTGTGAACTTGTTCTTGTGCTGGAAGTGGAACGGGTCCGGCTCGTAGTGGTAAAACACCACGGGCACGTTCTTGGCCTCCATCTCGACGGCGTACTTTTGGACGCCCGCGATGCCCAAGAAGCAGTGATACGACGGCACCTTTTTGTTGGCCAGCACGGCCTGCGCCCAGCCCTGGTCCACGGCTGCGAGCATGAACGCGATACCGAGACACTTGCCGCCCTTGGCCTCGCGGGCCGTGCACGTGTCGGTGCGCGAGCACGCGTCCTTGCAGCCCATGAAGCCGTCGGGGCAGCCGACTTCTGTGGGCGGGAAGTAGTCCTTGTTCTTGCGGATCAGGTCGACGTCGAGCGCGTTGATGAGGTGGTCGTTCCACGTATAGTCGCGCCAAAAGTCGGCCGCAAACGGCGGCGAATACTTGGCCATGTTTGCGCCGTCAGCGACGAACTTCTGGGTCGTGTACAACCCCGAGCGCCCAAAGTAGTTGTGGATGCCTGCGCGATAGGACTCGTTCGCAAACGCCGACTGGTCGCGCCCCCACTCTTCGACGTTGACGTGGACGGGCGTGCAGAGCCCCGGTGGCGCGCTCGACATGCGTGGGGCCATCTCGGGCGTGTTGTAGGACTGGAACATGCTCACGCCGTACCCGAGCACGTCGGTCGCGAGGATCGAGAACACGAGCGTGTTGAGCTGGTGGCTCGGCCAGCCTTTGAACTCGACGACCAGCGAGCCGTCCGGTGAGCCGGCGTTTGTGACGGCGCCCGTGGTCGGGTCGACCTGGGCGCCGACGCCCCAAAATGTGAACGGCGACTTGGTGCACTTGGGCGTGAAAATCTGCTCGAGCGTCTTATTGTTGATGCGCTTGTCGTTGATTGCGAACCGCCGGGACGGGAACGCCGCATGGAGATGCGGGTGCTCGAGTCGCTTGAGTCCGTCGCGTGCCGTAGACGAGACCTGAAGCTTGGCCTCCATGTCTTTGACCCACTGCGCGTCGAGGCACTTGCCGAGAAAGTTGTTGGGCGCGAAAATGGCTGCACTGACGAAGTGGACGGAGGGCACGATCAGCACGACCACGACCACGACAGTGAGCGAGAAAGATAGCGGAGGGCGGGCCATGGTCAAGGGGCTTCTGTCTTCCTGACAAGTTTCCGTTCACTGGTTGAACTGCCGGTTCTGATCTTCTCTCGTCGTCGGATGGCCTCTGTAGCGGAGGCGGAAAATAGCACGAGAGAGAGAGAGAGAGAAACGGATATTAATCTAGTTGTGGATACGAACGAGCGGAGAGATTTATCGGAAGCAGTCGTCCCCAACTTTCCTAAACGGTAAAATCACATAATATAGTAAAATTGATATCAACAAAGTATGGTTCATGGTGCGACATAGTATTTAACGGTGTTCTGTATTATCATAACTCGTTTATACTGATTGCATTGCATTAGCGCTTGGACAGAGTACTTGAAGTTCGCCCCAACCGAGAACTTCAACTTGAAGCTGCCTCCCGATGACGTACTTTTCCACAACATTGACGCCTCTGCTTCAGCGCATTGCGGCTTAGAGCTTGCCGCCCAGCGCATTCTTCTCGGTTCTATTGTGACACGATGGGCCGTATTTCAGCAGCAACTGTAGTACTTGTTTTCCCAGAGGTTCTCACAGATCTTGTCAGAATCGCGGTCGAGAATGGGCGCTGGCGGCTTCCACAGCGTAGGCCGCCACGCGTGTCCACCACGTGGGCGCTGTTGCGTCTTGAAGCCATCGGGCAACGTGTGTGCAGCAGCGACACGAGACCATTTCCTCAGGCGGTACGGCGAACAGAAGAATGCGAGATTGGCAAAGAGCCCACGGCTAAAGGGCAGGTCGCACTCGCGAAAGCCCCGCAAGTACGCAATCTTGTCAGTGCCACGGCCGAACTCGTACGTCGTCATAGCACTCATCGCAAGGAATGTGTGAAACGCCAGCATCGAGCCGAGAAACAGCAGCAGCGTCTGCTCAGATCGTTATTTCAACGAGACGGTGAGTCCCTGGAGGTCCAGATTAAAGTGCGATGCAGATGGAGACCACATACCGCGAGAATTGATAGGATAAAAAGCGACCAGCTATTGGCTTGCGTCCACGACCTCTTGGGTGGCGGAGGCTGGAAGCGTGCCGTGACGACCAGCACGCCCAGCAGCAGCTCGACACTCTGGAAGAGCAAAAACCACCAAAAGCGGGCGTGGTTTTTCTCCCCAATGCAGGTGCCCACGAGGTAGCAGTGGTGGTCAAAGGTCGCGATACACCGTCCGCACGTGCGGCAGTGGTGAGCACGCAGCGGCTAGGCAACAACGCACAGTGGGAACCAACGTCTCGATAGTGGATCGAGAGAGAGGGAGCCGTACCGGAAACAGCGAGCAATCCGTACAGAACGAATTGAGCGACTGGCCTGGCGCAGCGTCTAGCTGCTGTTGCTGGGTGAGCGGTTGCTGCTCGAGTGCGCGCTGCATCTCGTCGATCTCACGGTCAAAGTCGTCTTCGTCGTCTTCATCATTCGGTGATTGAACCGTAGAAATGGGCGCCCGAAGTGCAGACTGGATCTGCTGGATCCGCCGCAAGCGGTACGACTTCTCGGCTACTCGCCTGGCGGGGGACGGCAGCTCGTCCTCGTGTGGGTATATATTATCATCACCATCTTGAACTTCCTCGGTCGTGAGGAGAAGGCCGTCATCTTCGTCGCCTTCCATCGCTTCCCGCACAAGTGCTGAATTGGAATGAGGTCCATGAGAAAACCAACACGACCTGAGCTTCTAGGTGGCGCTTACATTCTGTGAGGTACCCAGGGTCACTGCCCTGCAGCAGAGCGTACGCGACGGAGCACAGCAAGACAGTGACGGCGATGATCGCGATGGATGGCTCGTGATGGCGCTGCGGCGCAGGCGGCAGCGCGAGCACCGAGACCACCAGCAGCGTCTTGGCGACAGCGTAACCCACACGGTGCTGCGTACCCCACAACATACACGTGAATAGTATCCCCTCTGGTCATATTATATGCCATGCACACGTACGACGCTCGTCATCCCAGCAATTGAAGATCTTGAAGAGACGCGAAGATGAGAGAAGGAAGACTGTACCAAGCTTTGGGTACATTCATCTGTTGGTTACATACACGAGCGCAAGTGTAACCCGTCCCCCCTTCCCATCATTGCTGCGTTGGATGGGGCTGCGAGACAGGCCATTCTTTGGAGGCACTTCAATGAACAGTGGCTTTTGTGTGGCTGATGCTGGGAACCACATTGTGTATTCAGGCAATCAAATGGCAGCGGCGTCCCCCCAAAATGAGTGCTGGGCGTTCACATTCTCTCTCTCGTACTCTGGACGTGACGTAGGATCCTGGGCAGCACGTGGCTGAGTCCTCGGACGTTAAAAACAATGATTATCCATTTTTGTCCGCTGAATCCAGCGCTTGTTTCGAAAGATCCGGGGACTTGCGCCATGGGAGGGAGGAGCACCTTGCGGAGATGCGGCGAGCATCTCCCGTCTGCTTCACGTGGAACTGTGCACTAGTTTTCAGGTTGTCAAGAGCGGTAAACAAAAGCGACCACACAGAACTTGCCCTCAACGGAACGGAACGGCGAGAATAGAACTGCGCACTACATTACTGGTACGGTATGGCGGTTTGGCGTCTAGCTCCGCGGAAACCCAAGACTGTGGATTGCAGATTCAATATGCATCAGTTTCGGTCGGTTTTCCAGACTTCGCGCGACATGAAGAGCTCGGCGTCATTACAGACGCTCCACCAACTCACTGGCCAAATAGTCTGCGTGAAGCGGCACAATGGCCATCCTGAAGGGTAATGATCCTTCAAAGCGCAGGTGCCGTGCTTAATAGAAAACCAGCAAGCTCAACTGGCTTTCAGCGCTGTCCCAAAGACACGGAACAGCCACAGCAACCATGCAACCATGGGTCGCTGCTGTATGCGATGAATAGATACAATGCCGGTACGGTACAGTAGGGGTATGTATGTACAAGCAAGAAGAGCATGTCCATGCCGCTCACGCTGAAGAATAAAAATGTGGAAGATCTGGGGTGTCGACAAGCCTCTCATGTACAGCCGCAGAATTCGTCCCCTAGCGCTGCGTCGAAACGTTGCTTGGGAAGACTCTTCTAGGACGGGAGGAGCTGCGGTGCGACGGTATCGTTTCCCACACTTTGAAGGTCCCGGCACGCGATCGATTCGGAGCCTTCATCTCACGCGCAAGCTGGAGTGGGGATCCTGGTCAAAATCGTTTTGATGCCCATCACCGAGTTTCAATTGGCGGCAGACGAGAAGGAGGTCAGGTGACGTACAGTAAGTGGATGGGCAGCCCGCGAGTTGAGTAACCCGTTCTTCTTTAAAGGACATTGTATGGAATAGGACACTATATCCCCTTGATACGGGTTTGCATAAAAAGCCTCGGCAAATCCCACTCTTTTTTAGCGCGAAGTATATGAAACTATTTCAAGTAACTTACCATCGAGGTTTCTGAGAACAGAGCCAGTTGCTGTTTGAACAAGCGCGTAATTTTCTCGCATTTCCGGTCATTTTTCTTGAACGTGATGTCCTGTCTGCTCTCTCCCCTCAGTATCCACCAGTGATTGGCTGGGCAGGTCTGTGTGTGATTGTGACGCTGTGTGTGTGTGTGTGGATCCAGGGAGTAAAAAGGAGTCGGGGGGAGGAGAGAGAGAACTGCGCTGGGTGCCATCGGGTGGGGGATCCGCAGGCTGGGATTTGGGGCGGTCCAGCGTCCAGCGTCTGGCTGCTGTGAGCATTGCGTGTGCCTGCGGACCTGCACTTTCAAAGTAGCGCTGCAGAGGACGTATACGCGTGTGTTGTCCCCTGATCCCTCCACCCGCGCGCGTGAGTGGTGACGCCTTCCTCTGTACCGAGTCTGCGCTCTCGCGCCCCGCGATCGACAAGAGTATCTGCTCTTTGTCCCCCCTGTCCCCACCCCTCCCCTCCACTGTTCTCCGCTCCTCTCAAACCCAAATTTTATCCGGATACCCGACATGGTCTTGACCGACTTCTCGTTCCTGCGGGGCGAATATGATGACCCGGCGCTCGTGCCCGTGGCGACCAAACAGTTCCCGGCGAGCCCCGTGGTCCACCTCACGATGGACCCGACCGACGACGACAGCGAAGACTGGGCGATCGTGACCAAGCCGCTTTTTCCGACGGCGACGCCCGTCGCCGCCAAGGCCGAGACCACCAACGATGTCGCTCCTCGCGCGTTGCGACTCCGTGCGACCAACCCGCGCATGAAGAGCTACTCGGAGAGCGGTGCCGTGCTCGAGAAGATGGCGTCGTTCCCGCCCTCGTCTTCGTCGTCCTTGGCGCGTCCGCGCAAGGCGCGTCCGTACTCGACCGGCGATCTCACGGACCTGCGTCGCGTCTCGATCTCGGGCTTCTCCAAGAACAAGAACGGCACGTGGATGTTCACGGTCGACATTGGCTCGGAACACGGCGGCGACTCGTACGCTGTGCGCCGTCGCTTTTCCGACTTTCGGGAGCTGTACGAAGGACTTGAGGAGCTCGTGAGCGCCACGCAGCTGCCCGAGCTGCCGCACCACGGTATCTACTCGGTCGTGCAGCTCTTTTTCTCGCCCGAGCCGGCGCTCGCACTGCGTACCAAGAAGCTCGAGGAGCTGCTCCAGTTTGTGAACGAGCACCCGTTGTTGTCGATGTCGGTGCCGTTCACCAAGTTTCTGGGGAAGAACCCGTCGAGCCCGGACGTCGGCTACGTGAGCCTGTCGTGCTACGAGGCGCCGACGTCGGGCGGCTCGTTCCGCCTCTCGAGCTCGCACGGCCGTCCGCGTCGCCAGTCCGGCTAACGGAGAGGACGGACGACCAACACCAACCACAACCAACCATCAACACAGAACGACACTGAAGATCATGAAAGCAAGCAAGCAAAACGCAGTAGGTAGATTAGGCAAGTAGTAAGTAGCCAGTAGCACAAGAATCTGCGCGCGCCGACGACCGGTTCCGACCAAGCCCCCTTCCTCCAAGTCCCCCACGTGACGACAACCCCAAGATGAATGGCGGGATGAGATCCCACCGAGAGAGAGAGAAGAAGGACACGAGGGAAACGCCGCGCGGGAGGACGGCAAGGAAGGTTTCGGGACCCGATCGGTGCGGCATATTTAAGGGTATCGAGTAGGAGTAAGTAGCGAGTAAGTAGGCAAGTAGTAAGTAAGGTATAGGGAGCATGTAGCGTAGGAGAGATCACACCGCCAGTGTCACAGTAAAAGCAATGCAGGGGAGCCGCAGTCGGCGGTTCCCTCGATTAGAATCACACACCAACAAACTCACTCGTGTTCGTAGGAAATCCTCTCCTCCAAAGGTAAATCTTCCATGGCCATTTTGGAGCTCTTATGGACCCATTACGTGAGCAGCTCACAACGACGGCATATCATGGCGGGTTCGCTCCCGCCGTTGCGGATCGGATCTTACACACGCTGCATGTAGTGGCTCATTCCGTCCAGACCAACGCCCAGATAAAGATGCGTTGTCTGCGGTATTGCACCCTGTCGTCATTTGGCCTTGCATTCCGCTGGTATCCAACGAGCCTGGACTTTTTGGAAAATCCAAACTTCCAGAACGTTGGTGGATTCGTATCGAAGGAAATAAATAAATTACTTCGCAGGTGACGCGAAAGTCGCACCAACACATCCAGGTGAGGGTGATGCGGCAAAAAAAAAGTACTGTACCCTGGGGGTACACTTTCTCAACCCGCGTAACCCCACCTAATCCCATTTCTTGCTGGAAGCGTTCGCGACAAGTTCTTCGAGGAGACGCTATCCCCCCCCCATCGCGTGGCCGAGCCCACGCTTCCCCCCTTCTACCTAACGCCCCTCAACCCCCTCAACGCATCGCTCCGTCGCGTGCCGCTTGCTATCCAGCGCCGCGTCCGCGCGAGCATTCTCCGATCTCCGCGGCCTTCCATCGCCTTCTCGAAGCTCCCCTTTTTCGTCTGACGACATAGAACGCCATCAACACCACCATGCGGCGCTTCAGCTCACGCGGTACGTGACGGGGAACATTAGACCACGACGCGCTGATTGTGTAACCCCTTGTCTCTTCCGTGTGGTGTCGTTCTAGTAGGCGGCAAGAACTTCTCCATGAAGAGCGACGAAGACCTGGAAGAGCTCATGCAGTCGCTGATTACGCAGATCCAGCTCAAGCTCAAAAACGAACTGCAGCTGCGCGAGATCTTTATTCCCAACTCCAAGGCCGAGGCCAAGTGCAACATCTTTGTCTCGCCCAATTACGCGTCGTGCCCCAAGCTCTGTGTCTTTCTCCAGCCCGGGCAGGGCATGCAGCCGGGCATTTGGAGCCGCACGATCCACCCCAAGACGGGCTTCCAGGGGTCCATGATCCCGTACCTCAAGACGGCCATCCAGGGCGGATACGGCGTCGTGGTATTGAACCCGTCGACGAATTTCGGGCTCGTGAATGGCCACCGTGCCAAGGTGCTCCACTCGTCCACGCCCGAAGACCACGTGGCGTACGTATGGAAAAACTACATCATGCCAAACGCCGCCCAGGAGATCAGCTTCCTCGCGTTCGACAGTGCCGGCACGCTGCTCAAGAACTTGCTGACCAAGCTCGGCGCCAAGGACGAGCGCCGCCTGGGCGGCATTGCGTTCATTGAGTCGGCCCACTACGTGAGCTCGACCGACCCACCCCAAGTGCGGCAGATTCTCAAGGAAAAGGCCGTCAACTTTGAGTCGTCGAGCGAACCCATGTTTAGCGTCATTAGCTCGTCCAAGGCACGGCTCGGCTGCGTGTCGCTCTCGGTTGGCCGTATGGGCGGCGATACAAACAACCGCGAGTGGACGGTCCACTCGGTGCAGACGTCGGCGTTTGTATTTCTCCAGTCGATTGTTAATGGACTCGACGAGGCGCTCGATGCCGTGCGCGCGACGTTCCCCAACAAGCTCGTGGTCACGGTGAACCGCGCGCGGCTCACGGGGCAGCCGTACAACAATCCGTACGCCATCATCCAGTGCGTGGGCCACAAGAAGGAGACAGTGGGCAACCACAAGCACACGATGGACCCCGAGTGGAACCAGACCTTTTCCTTCCCCGTGACGTCGAGTGAGGACGCTGTGATCGTCACGGTGAAGGACCGCATGTTCCCCATCCACACGAATCTGGGTCATGTGCGCGTGCAGATGGGCGAGGTCGGGTTAAACCGCGCCGACCGTCGGTGGTTTGCACTCAAGGACGAGAAGTCGACGGCCACGCACGGCAACGGCGAAGTCGAGCTCACGCTCGAGTGGGTCCACGACACGTTTGTCGCGCGCTCGGATTCCTTCCTTCGCGACAATGGCACGACCATGCAGGCGCCCACGCCGCACAACAGTGCGCGTGGCGGTATGACGCCCAGCGGTGGCGGCATGTCGGACGTGAATAGCTGCTACCTGTGCAAGACGGCGTTCATGCTCCACCGGCGTCGCCACTGCCGCATGTGTCTGCGCACCGTGTGTATGGCGTGTTCGGACCGGCTTTTCCTTCCCGGTTTCAGCGAGGCCAAGCGCGTGTGCTCGGGCTGCTGCGACCTGCAGATGATGCTCCACAACAAGGTCCCGGCGCGGCTTGGCGGAGCGTCCGCCAATGGTGGGTCGCAACCACCGGGCAGCACCACGCCCAGCAACGACGCCAAGCTCGCCGAGCATACGCAGCGCATGGAGGCCATGCGGCAGCGCGAGCTCGCTAAGGAGGCCGAGAAGCGGCCCATGTCGATCGACGACTTTGATTTGATGAAGGTCGTAGGCCGCGGTGCCTTCGGCAAAGTGCTGCTGGTCCGCAAGAAGGAAGGCAAGAACAGCGGCGGCATTTACGCCATGAAGATCTTGGTCAAGTCGCACATCGTCAAGAACGACCAGGTCGAGAACACCAAGTCGGAGCAGCACATTTTGAAGGAGATTAACCACCCGTTCATTGTGCGGCTGCGGTACGCGTTCCAGAACTCGGAAAAGCTCTACCTCGTCATGGACTATTACCCCGGCGGGTCCATGTTTTACCACTTGCGCAAGTCGAAGCGGTTCACGGAAGATCGGACGCGGATCTACATGGCGCAGCTGCTCACGGCGCTCATGCACTTGCACAGCAAGCAGATTGCGTACCGTGATCTCAAGCTCGAGAACATTCTCATGGACCCGCAGGGCAACATTGCGCTCACGGACTTTGGTCTATCGAAGGAAGGCCAGGCCATTGAAGGCGCGATCCGCGCGTCCCAGGCCGACTCGGGCATGAAAACGATCTGTGGCACGGCCGAGTACATGGCACCCGAGCTGCTGCGCCACCAGCCATACGGCAAGGTCGTAGACTGGTGGAGCTACGGCATCTTGCTGTACGAGATGCTCACGGGCCGCACGCCGTTTGTGGACCGCAACCGGCGGCAAATGTTCAAGAACATTATGCAGGCAGAAGTAATTTACCCGCCGTACATTTCGCCCGTCGCGCGGTCGTGTATCTCCAAGCTGCTGAACCGCGACCCGGCACGGCGGCTCGGCGGTGGCCCTAATGGCGGTCGTGACATCATGGCACATCCGTTTTTCGAGCCAATTGACTGGGACCGTCTCATGCGCAAGGAGATTGAGCCGCCGTTCAAGCCCGATGTCTCGAGCGTCGACGATATCACGAACGTGCCGGAAATGTTTCAAAACATGGCGGCCGTCGACTCGCCCGTCAACAAGAAGAACGGCGAAGGCCACCACTTTGAAGACTTTTCGTACCAAGAAGAGACGTTTATGCGGGCCTAGGCGACCGGTGCATTGTATACTGTGGGTCGTGGGGTTTCCCCCTCCATCGCGGAGAGAGAGAGAGAGAGCTCGCCAACGAGCTCGTATGGTGCTGTACGAACGAAAGTATAATGATTTTCCCACCACTGAGAACTGACTACCGATCGCTGCGGAGCCTCGTGTGGCAATAGCCCATTGTAGGTCAATCAATCCAACCACACTCGCCACGACGACAAACGGCGAGAAACGACCGATCGAAGGCAATTATGGGAGTTGTACTCACCACGTGTCACGAACGTCTGACGAAGGGATACGCTGCAAGCAGCTTCCCACGCATCATGCAGTAACTATATTAATATCTCGCACTCTAAACCCGTTCGACTGCACACAACGGCTCAGCAGCCATTTCACTTTCCGAGACGGTACGACCCTGCTTGGCTGATTGGGTGTAATTCCTTCGCCCTCGTCAAGCTCGACTATCTCCGAGGCGATGGGCCATCTCGTGCTGTTAGCGTGGTGCGTCTTTGCCTCGCACCTCGTCTCTGTCTCAATCGACGCCGCCAAGTTCGCGCCCAACCATTTCCTGGGCAAGTGCCTGACCGACCAATGGGTCAAGGACGTCGAGACCAAGCTCAAGGTCTCGTCCACGGCACGCGACGAGCAGCTGCGCTTGCTCGAGCCGCATCTCCACGCGGCGCTGCCGTCGCGGCGCTTCGCCGTGCGGGACCCACGCACGAACGTCCCACGCGACAAGCTCTTTTCCAAGGCGTGCACCAAGACGCCGTTCCGGTTCTGGGGCGTTGGTGCCAATGCCGACCCAGCCACGGGCGATCCCTCGACGGACGGCGGCTCAGTCAACGGCTCGCTCGTGATCGAGCTCAAGGGCTGGGCGAGCTCGCAGCTCACGACGCTCGTGTTTGCGATCCTCGCACAGGAAGTCCTGGGCTACAACGTCTCCATCTACCGGTCCACAAACGCCGTCGACATGGGTGCGCGCATGGCGTCGACGCCCGAGGGCTTTTGTACACCGCTCCACATTAACGTCGAAGAGTGGGGCCGCGACCACACGGCGTTTGCCAACGAGTCGTTCAAGGCCGGCACGCAGAGCTACGTCGGTCGCTCGGGGCTGTACACGACCAAGAAGTTTGTCGAGGCCGGGCTCGACGCCGCGCAGTACACGCCGACGTTTAGTGCCGACTTTTGGCGCGACTATGCCACCAACGAAAAGCTCATTGCGGCGCTCGACATTACAAAGTTCAAGAGCAACGCCAAGTACTATCCGCCGTCGCCGCTGGTCTGCGCAGACGGCTTCCGCGGCTGCAAGGACGGCTGCTCCAAGACCGACACGTGCACGGCCCGCGAGAAGCAGGGCAAGAAATGTCTCGTCGTACCCATGATGTTTCCAACGTACGACGACGGCTGGGCCGAGTCGGCGCTCGCCAACAACAAGGTGCCGTCGTACCACTGCTTCCTGGGCGACACGGCCATCGAGCAGTTTGCCGTCGAGATGGAGGCCGCGAATCAGCCCATTTTCTTTTACCACTACGAGCCCGACCCGTTCCACTATGTGCACTTGGACAAGTTTCGCCGCGTCTTCTTGCCGCGCACGCTGCCCGAGCTCGTCAAGCTCAACAAGGGCGACTTCGGCGAGAACGGGTACGGCGAAAAGACGAATAACCCGCTCTCGGTCGACTTTCTGCCCACGACGCTGAGCATTTACGCCGCGGCGCTGCTGCAGGACCACGCGCCCATCGCGGCGCTGCTCTCGCGGTTCACGCTCGCCGAGATGGACATGGGCACGCTGCTGCAAACGTACGTGGATCTGGACGCGCAAAAGACCGTGGGCGTCGTGCCCGATGATGCAGTGTTTAGCTCGGCGTGTACGTGGGTGCGAGACAACTATGCGGCCTGGAAACGCTGGCTCGCTCGCCTCCCTCTCTGCGATCTCGATCTCCATATCGACTTTACAATCCACCACTGTGGTGAGCAGGGCCGACCGCGCGAGATCCGCTGGGCGTGGAAAGAGCCCCATCCGCTGGACGCCCTCAAGCCGTACGTGTGCGACGGCGGACGCACCGTGCTGCCCAAGACCATCGCGACCAGCAAGTCGTGCGACTGGCTCGCGGCCAACAAGCTCGTGTGGCAGGCCTGGACTGTGCAGGCGCCCGTGTGCGACGCGCAGTTCTTTGCGTTCAAGGTCTCGCCCTGTGACGCGCGCGCCAAGCGCGAGGCCACGTACGCGTGGCTGCTGCCCGATCCCACGGACGCCACAAAGTCGCTCGAGTGCCGACAAGCCGACGGCGGTGTCAAGCTGCCGGCGCCCGTGGAACTCGCGTGCGAGTACACGCCGTACGCGTCGCCCATCGCCCAGGTCGTCGCGATTCTCTCGGCCGTGCTCGCACTCGTGCTCGTGGCCATGGTGGTCTTTGTGATCAAGTACCGCAACGAGCCGATCATCAAGCGGTCGCAGTTCGAGTTCCTCACCGTCATGCTGCTCGGCGGCATCCTCATGTGCGGCGCCGCGGTCGTGTACGCGGGCGAGCCCACGCACTTTCTCTGTGCTGCACGACCGCTCGTGACGTCGCTCGCGTTCACGCTCATCTTT
>JAADVZ010000842.1:0-13774 GCA_023335925.1 Pythium phragmitis | reverse complement strand
TCTCTCTCTCTCTCTCTTTCTGCTATTAGGGGGGATCAAAGTAGGCAAGTTGGTCAAAAATTATCAGCTGCCGCATGCCAAATTATCGCACACGAGGAGCCGAATTATGGGAGAAGAAAAGTTGAACCCCTTTGTTCCCACACTGATATTGCGATTCTCAACTATTCAAGGCGATGAACTAATTCTAAAATATCAAGAACCAAATGCACATGTGGCGAGGTCGACAAACACCATCTCAACAACGATGCCATATTGATCAGAAAACTAACAGATTCTGGCATAGTAGATACGTTCTCCAGTGTGCCGTTCTGGTGCAGGTTTCCGATGTCGATTGCGCGTTTCCTCTCTCGGGTTTCCCCGCACGAGTCGCCGTTGGATTTCCTACGGTGTGAAAACGGTGTGTCCGACATCAATCCTCCAACTTTCACACTCTTCAAACTTAATCAAATCATCGGCGTATGATATTTTGATATCAGGTACCTCCGGAGGTAGCTGATATCGAACTATCGGACGAATATTCTCTGAATCGGACGTCGGAAATATCGGCATCTGATCGTCAAATTATAGGACGATTTTTGGGTATATAGTGGAGATGGTTAACGGATGATGCTGCCACCGTAACGCTGTAACCTTGAGTGAACCTTTCGTGGATCTGGGTGCCCCAGCCTCTTTCGAGTCGGAACGACGAGGTACTCAATTCGCAAGCATGTCCTTATTCTCTGGATATTTATATCCAGAGTTTCACCACGTTATGAATGACTCTAATCTAGGTTAGCCAAGTCCAACGCGTACACGTAATCCATTCCATGAATGACGTACTAATCCTCTGAACTCACTGACAATTGTGAATTTCACTGTAGGATTACTAATATAATATAGCTAGCTTTGTACAGAATAGAGGATTCAAGCGAAAGAAACTCTGTTTGCATGAACGATATGATATGTTGGAAGCTCACATTAGTAGTTTGTGTAGGCGATGGGCATCTCGACGAACGGGAACTGAACACCTTCTTGAGCATCAAACCATTCACCAAGTCTTTGGAGTTCTTCCAACGAAGGGTTGAACATGAGCACCGTCTTTGGGCCGATGTTGAGCGAGCGGTTGCCGTTATAGTCATTGATCTCTGCGTTCCTGATAAGCACGGCCTTGCCCTTGTTCCCCGAAATGGCTCCCTTGGCGTGGTTTCCCCAAAGCACACACACAACTTGGCGGGAAGAACTATCGACGAGTAGAAGTTCGCGCTTCGTTGTTTCTTGACATCGCTTCGTCGCAATGCGCTTCTCTCCTCCAATCGTGGTGGCGATGCCGAGGACGGTCACAACATCCTTGTTCATCAGTTTCCCAATGTCTGCGATTGTGGTGCAAAGTCGAAGCGGCACCACGGGAACATGAGCAGGAGGAACCGACGCAATTGCGGATCGATCATCGAAGCTGATCTCGTACGGATCGCGTGAGAACGCTTTGTTGGCGAACCGGATGTATCCTCCAGAGAACGATCAACACGACCCACCGACAACTAAAGGTCGGAAGCTGTCCACTGCGTCGTTAAATATCGTCACCTTGGCGATGTCACCTTTCGCGTATATGTTGTAAAAGGAGAGAAACTTCCCTGTGCCCCGTTCCGTCGTCCAGTCTTGTGGTTCAGCGCACGATATCACGAGCTTCCAGCACCCAGGCGCTCGCGAGAAAAGAGTGGAGGTCGCGGATATGCACAGCATCTTTTACATCGTCTTGCGTGGGGGCCTTTTCTTCATTGTCGTGAGCCGTGGTGTTATCACTTGAAATGACGCCCGACGTACTGGTTGTATTGACCACAGAAAGATGCATTTGATCACCGCCAGTGTCCGGTGAAGTAATACGGGGCATCGGATTCACTGCTTCTGGAAGCCGTTCGGCGTGGGAAACGCTAAGAGACGCGTGTGAGTTGAGCTCTCTTGGCGAACGATCGCGGTTGGAGCTCGGCGCGGGGGCCTTGGCTTCGATGGCAGATAGTGTAATCGCGTGAAGTGACACCCGACTTACTTGTGGTATCTGGGCGGATCGATGGTGTAGACTACTCATTCACCGTCTGGTTGTCGGAAATGCCGGTAGGTGTCTTGGCAACAATCTTCTTCTTGGCGTTGGTCGGCATGGCGTTCGGAAGCACTGGTGAATTGTTGTGTTTGGTTGAAGGAGAATTGGGAACTGAAGACATTTTCGGTACGCTCTTCACCAATCGGAAAGTAGTAGACGTGTTGGACGTGGGTGGCAGAGACTGCCATTCTAGTGCTTCCTTGATCCAGACTGGAGATGAAGCTGAGAGAATAGGTAGATGACCTTTCGCACGACATAATAATGTGCTGACGGAATTGGCCATTAGTCACGCACGCTTGGTGGTCAAGCTTGTTGGCCAATTCTGCGCTGGGAGAGAAGGACTTGGACGGTGCACACGGGCTGCTAGTGTCATGGGCAGGATCGGTACCTACCCGTCGTCAGAATTCTGGGTGCAGTTCCGAGAAAGAATTCTCGCCGCGGAGCCAAGCTTGACTGATGGCGGCGAGAGTTCTTTCTCATAACCGCACCCATAATTCTCTTTCATGGACGGGTGATTCCACTTTATTGCAGTAGCCCTGCATATTACGAGAGACTCCCATTCTTGTGTTTCCATGATCGATATTCGATAGAATAGGCGTATCCAGTCTAAGACAGAAGAGTGGTAGATGTGTTTGAGACTGTGTACAGCACTCAGTTGAGAGAGAATGAGGCACAGAAGGATTCGTAGAAAAATACAGGAAAGTAAAGAGGCTGGACTGATGGTCACGGCCGCACCGCGCAGTCCGCATACGCGAGGTTACGGCGCGCAGTCCGTATACGCGAGTTTTCGGTGCATGCAGACATGAAAAGAAAGAAAGGAAATCAACACTCAAAAGCCGCTGCAGTGGAGGTATTCAAGGGCAAGAAAGTACGGGTGGATGTTGGGGAGTGGCCTCGGTCGATATCAGCCATCACAGAGTCGACGAATCACGATGCTATCACTTTTGAGCACAATATACCATCCGAGAGCTGTGACTGTGACCTCCCGTGCCGATTCTCGAGCTGTAAAAACGCTAGACAAGGATTCTTCTGTGTGCCGAAGTATTGCCGACATCACGCCAGTTGCAGGATGGCCCCAAGCAGTCAAGCGAAACTAATCCTAGGAAAGTTCCAGTCAGTGAATGGGTTCGGAGTTGTTGCGGACGAGAACATTCAAGCTGGAGTGGTCATTGGCGAGTACGTTGGTCAGCTCAAGCTCTTGTGCAATTCGAGCGAAGTGGAAGACAGCTCATACTTACTTCAAGTCAAGTCGAAGCCTGAGCACGCTTTCGGGAAAACTGCATTTATTGACGCCATGGACGAGGGAATCATTACGCGATTTATGAATCACTCGTGTAATGCTCCAACTAGTCTTGAAGAACTGCATTTGGTCGTCGAGTTGCTATCCTTGTCGTGTCAAACAGAAGTATTCAGAAAGGCGAGCAATTCACTGTGGACCACAGCAGTAGGCTGAACTTCTTATGTGTTTGCGGTAGCAGTCATTGCCGTAACCCATTGGGTCCATAAAAAAGCAACTCCTATTTTGTTTTTTTCGTTATCCTCCAATAGCCATCGTCATTGATATCCATCTGTCATCTAATTGTTGCAATTTTTGGCAGTAGACCGAGTGGTTTTGTGCGGTTGAATCCTAGCGATAACGGCAAACAGCGGAGGTGCGTGGATGCCCGCACTCTTGAAAGTGCAACGTAAAGGTGCTCGAAACCCCATGCGGGGGATCCCGTCGATCCTTCGAGATGAAGAAGAACGCGGTCAAATGTACTTCCTTGTGCCTTCCAAATCGTTAGAGCCATGGCGAGGTCGACTGCGTGCTGCTCACATGTGACCGAATACACCGCGTGTGTGTCGGACACGGCAAACTTCACAAAACAATTCTCACCGCTGGATTTGACGAGTCCAATCAGCACTACGACTGTGTCTCCGTCCATGTCAGTCGCTATATTCTCTGTATCTGGCCACACACTCCGTGGCACAGGGTTTCGATCCCGATCGACCAGCTGCACATTGATGAAATCGGGTGGAAACGGCAAGTCAACAGTATGATCACGGTTTCGTAAACCCGTTTCAATCACATCGAACGCCGTCGCTGTCTTGGCTGGGTCGTCCGACGCTAGTGAATGGTACAGACACAGAGATCCGTTTACGACACCCATACTCACGTTGCCGTTACTGTTGTCGAGCACTTGACCAATCGTACCTTTCAAAAAGTATCCGAACAATGTTGGTCGATGGTCCTCATCGTACAACAATTCCTGGAGTTTGGCGATATTGTCATCCGTTGTCGAGATTCGCTTTCGCCAACGAATCACTAATCGACCAGTCTTCGTTGCCATCAGTCTTGCCATCGATGCGCTCAGCGTAGCACGATCCGCGTTGCCAGTGACAAGGATGACGGATTTCTCGGACCACAGTGCGTCTTGTAGGACGTCTTCTACAGTACGCTGACGTGTGAGATGCATAAGTAGCTCACCCGAAATCCGATTGAACGCAGCCTTGTCGTAATCGGTCCACTGTAGAGAGTCTGGGTATCGAGCTGGAAGTCTTCGAATCTGCTGCAGTAAAGCTTGTTGCTGAGGGCATCCAATCGCTCGTTGCTGTTGAGTGAGAAAGACGACTTGAAGCTGCTGAAAAGAGCTTGAGCCGTCAGACTTGTGTTTTTTTTTCTTGTAGATAGTACTACAAAGGGTAGCGCCTTTGATTACTCGAAGCTGCAAAAAATCGCCAACCTGTTGCAACATCGGTTTGATTATGATATCATTTGAGATTGATAAAGAGTAACTACCAGGAAAATCGAAATACCACCAAATGCAACGCGTTGGTCGTATATGAGACGAAGACGTTCACCCAATTGAACGAGTAAATGCGGACTAAGCATCGACACCTCGTCCACAACGACGAGCTTTACATTCCTTGTGAAGAGTTGCTTCAGTTGCTCAATTCCATAGAGCGAGATGTTTTTTTAAACGGATTTTTGGTGCAGCGTGCAGAGTATACCCCTTGACGAGTTGACACGCTCCTGCACCAGGAGTGCAAGTACTCACAACTTCGAACCCCCGGCGATGTAGGTCGTCAGTTATCACTCTCACAACGTGAGACTTGCCTGTGCCGCCACCGCCATGTAGCATTGTCAGTGTTTGCACGGCGTTGCCCCCATTCTCGCCAATGCCGGACAAAATTCCTGTTAATATCTCGAGTTGTTGAGTCGACAAGTTGCCCACATGGCGAGATATCACGTCAAAGTGGCTGCCACTGGTTGAACCATCAGATGAGCGTGGATCGCTAGCGTCTTCTTCGACACTTTGGGTTGGCTGCGTAAGTGTGGCAAGTGGGAATGCAACCTCGCGTAGAAGTATACCTGCTCCATGGTGCATTGCATAATGGCCGTGAAAGTTGGCATCGAGGTTCTTGTAAACGACCGTGGTCCCGGTGGGTGAAGTTGAGGATTTTGAGTCCATAACACTCTCAAATCGAAGGCGAATAGATCGCAGTTCGCTGCGTTTCCGCGACGACCCGCTGGTTATGGCTTGCGTGAGAGCAAAGAGATCGATGCCTGCGTCGAAGAGGTCTAGTCTTTCTGGATCGTCGTGGATATTAGCTGGCTTGTACACACTGTCGGAGCTGACTGTGCTTCCATTCAATTCTTTCCAAAGATTCCGAATCCTCCAGTCGGTCAGCATTCGTTCTTTTTTTGTGTTCCAGTGCCCTCGCCGTAGTACGTTTGTGACGTACCGATATCGCTGCCGATTGATGAGATGTGCCTTGATGTTGTCCCACGATTTGCACAAGTGGAAGAGGCTGTCTTCATCGAACGAAAACGGCATGTCTTGCTCCGACCAACTTGTGAATGTAGCTAGCACAAACTGGCTGGTTGCACGCCCCGCTGACGTGTTTGATTTCTTCCATGCCGGTGCTGAAGCGCCTCCGAATATTGGTGTATGCTGTTTTGTGCGTATGAAACCATGGTAATAACCGTACAGCGGATGAGATTCTGCAAACGGAGAACCTGGCCGTCGTTTTCTTCCCCTCGTTGAATCATTACTGGAACGGATCGGAAGCACGTCGACGATACGCTCAAACTCCAGCGGAGAATATTCTTCGAAGTGGACACCGCGATGAATGTACGAATCAACTTGGGCCAAGAAGACGACCGTCTCACCAGTCTTGTATGCTCTTGTGCCCCCACCAAAACCCCTCACTGAGTTGGAATCATGGTGATGGCTGTCATTGTTGGCCATGGCAACCAGCTCGTCAAGTTCCGTGCTAACGTCGGCGTCACAGTCTCCCGATTCATAACGCAAGTCCTTCTGATCTTGGTAGTTCGTGCTGGCTGTTGGGACTGTGGTTGTTGTGGCTTGGTTTGTTTTTGTCAGCCAAGAAACAAGCTGATGTGGGAAGATGTTCCAGAATGAATCGCTCAAGGTAAACGACTGATAGCCCGAGATTTCATAAACCATGACAGGATGAGACCACTCTTGCGCACCGGAGAAAGCATTGACGGTACGAGCAGCAGCATACTTTCCGTGTCGAATGTCGGTGTCACGATCATCCGCGTGAGATGGATACTTGTTGATGTGGTCGATGGCAGAAAGCAACACGGGTATACATCCTTAGAGACTTTGACTGTCCTTAGTCATATAATTTGCTGATACTGCTTGACAAAGTCGCCAGCGTCTTCGCCATTGATTATACTCGAATTCGTGTGTGACTGGCTGAGTGCTGCTAGCGTTCGATTTGTCTCGACAATAAACTTGTCCTTCTCAGCACGATGCAATTCCCAAATCAATGGACCTGGCAATGCCTTCCGAAACAGCTCCCTGGCGCTGTAGTCGTATCCACGATCGATCGCCTCGCTGATATGAGTATTCACAGGATGACCTGTTAGCTTTGGGCGACCTTTCGCTAGGTTACCGATGCCTTCGTGTGAGCAAAAGCGGACACGTTGCATTTTCATGGATTCCTGCGGGTCTTGCGAGGCGACACGAATACTTCCCTCGAGTGGTCTTGAAGCAAGTGGAGCTGTGAATGTGGACGTTTGTTGCGATAATGCGTTTCTCGGCAACTTCATAAAACTTGATCAGATCATTTCCAGCGTTTGGGAGTTCAATCTCAAATGCGCGTGGAAGTCGTTCTGTCTTCTTGAGCATGTCAGCCCTCCAGTCATGGACACTTTGTTGAAAGTTTGCAGTCGATACAGACTCGAGCCACTGTGCAGCTCGATTACGCAGTTGTTCGTCGCATGCGATCCTGGTCAACAGTTCCGGCGTATATGTTGATCCATAGAGCAGTGCGTGCGCGTGCAGTCGGCCATCGCGCTGTGGCTCAACAACGTAACAATGAGCGGCGACTCTACCGTATGGTCCATGGTTGTGCTCTCCAAAATGCCGACTGACGCGAGTGCTTGCACTAGAGTTGCAGGATACAACGTCATCGAACGCCGTCCATATTGAACGTTGAAAAACATCCGCCGCAAGAGCTGGATATTGATTTGCTATGGCGAGGCGGCTGCGGGTACTAGAACCCAACTCGTCAGAAAAGTCGGAGAACTTGCATGAAGATCGGGCGAATGCATCATCCGGTCGATTCCAGCTTCGACATTTGCGGATCATTGCAATGCGCTGAAGATTGAGATCATCATGCTCGGGTGGGGCGATTGTCACCCAATGTTGGGGACCGCCGTACCGATATCGAAGTGTGGCAATCTTGGGCCTTGAGCAGGCACGCTCGAACGGTGAAAACGGTACAGCGCTACCCACAAGTGACAACACACGTAAAAGCGACGCATTGAGATACTTCGTTGACTTTCGTCTAAGATGACACTCGTCTTGAACAGTTGACCAACCCTCTCGATTTCTTCTCGGTGACTTGGTGACTCGTCCATAATATTTCCATTCTCCTTGAACCCAGCGTGCAAATGCTGCAGCACATGAAGCCACTTGTACACGTCTTCCACAGGCAGATCGTATAGTCTTCCAAATTTGTGCTTCTCCAGCCGCCACTGATCCTGACTGCCAATGAACGTCACACGTGGTATATCGTCTGGGGTGAGGGAGGGGAGTACGTTCACACAATTCGTCGGGCCGTCGGAAGGAAAGCAAATTGAATGGCCCTTGGAGTGCTTCCCCGACAGAGATATCTCGATTCCAAAACAGCGCAACGGCGATACACAGGCCGACGAAATATCGTTCAGGTCTGGTAATCCACTGATGCGACCATAGTTGTGTCCAGACGCGATGCTGTATTTCACAGCCCGAGGATCTTGGGCGCACGGGACGCAGAGTATTATTTCCTCTTCGCCACTGACGAGATCGGGATTGAAGTGATACAGATCTTCACCCTTCCGCAGCACTTGAACACAATCGAGCTGCAGTCGCTCAGGAATGCTTGCGTATGTTTGTTTCTCAGCCTCATCCAATCGAGAAGATTCTGGAAGCTGTTGAATCGACATCTTGACACACCGGTCATCAGGCGTCGCGAGAATCTCACAACAGGATGCCCACGCAAAAATGTTCGTGTGTGAGCTGCTTCTTCGATTGGATCGATCTTGGGCGATCGCAACACCAGCACTATCGATTGGACCTTCTAGCACCCGCGAGGAGCTGCTCGTCGTTGACCACATACGCATCAGGATTGTTGGAGCAGCAGTGATAGAAAAGCAGCGCGAGGCGGGGACAGGTTGTAAACCTCTACCCTGCAGCAAGCGCGCGTAGTTCATCGTCCGTGATGCTGGTCAGCGATAGTGCTTGAGATGATAGACGTTTGAGAATTTCCTCGTCAGTTTCTGAGGTAGTTGAGTGCGTCACCTTCGTCCCGTCATCGCGTTCATCCATTTCGTTGGACCTTCTGGCAACGCGAGAACGAACTCGCAATGGCGGCCGCCCGCATCCGTGATGAACGGCAGAAGATCACGTTTGCGATCTCCAACACGAAGTGTTGTGCCAAGACCTGGGCATTGACATGCGAAACGTCGCAGCCTGGATTTTTCCAGTCATAAGCGGCTCTGGTTGCCGCGATGAAGGCAGTCTTCCAGCCACCAAATGTGGCCCACCGTCAACGTGCCGCATTTCTTGCGAGTTCTCAAGGAGGTCGTGAGCTCTATGCTTATGTGCAAGAGCTGCGCCAGCTTCGACCAAGCATGGCCGCGAACGCCATCGCAGAAGATGTCATGGTGACAGTCTTCATGGACAACATGAAGTCGGGCCCCGCCAAGGCTGCGGTATTCCGCGAAGAGCCAACGACTCTTGACGATGCTTTCGCCATCGCGTTGCGCGAGGACTACGTCCAACGTCTGGCCCGCGGTCAGTCCGCCCAGCAAGTTCCAGGTTCCTTGCCGCCGGTCGCCCCCGAGCGGTAGTTCGCAGAACTCAACACCTCGTCGGTGATTGACGAGTCCGTCATGATTGAGTTTCGTCAAAAGTTTGACGCTCGTCGCGGCTCGACAATCCTGAAGAACCCGAAGGATCGGTATTGCACGTTGGTAAAACGGTTTGCAACTACCTGCTTGAGCAAGGACCCACCGACGGGCTTGCCACCTGATCGCGGCATCAGGCATGAGATCAAGCTCAAGCCAGGATCATCCTATGCGACGGTTCGCCAGTGGGCTCTCCCCGCGGAGCAATCCGACTTCATCGACGAATTCTTCGCCAAGAAGCTCAAGGACGGCCTCGTCCGCGAGAGTGTCTCCGCACAGCGCACCAACTTTCTGTGTGCGCAAGCCCAATGGCAAGTGGAAGATCGTCCACGCGTACAACAAGCTCAAGCTCAGACGATCCCCACCCATACTCCGATCCTTCGGAAGGATGTGATCATCCATCGGATGTCAGGTGCGAAGAAACTCAGCTCGCTCGACCTTGTCGATGGATACTATCAAGTGCTCATGGAGCAGTTGGATATTCCAAAGACGGTCATCAGTACGCCCAGCGGGATGCTGTGGGAGTGGCTTGTGATGCCACAGGGACTGTCGAACCCCGAGTTCAATCGCTTGGTGACGCACCTCTTTCGTCCCTTGCGCGCCTTCGCGAAGACATACTTTGACGACATCTATGTCCACACGAAGCCTGAGGCCGGTCGTGATCTGGATTCGCTCCACGAGCAACATCTCCGTCAGGTTCTCGAGTGTCTCGAGGAGCACCAGCTCTACGCCAATTTGGACAAGTGCATCTTTGATCCAGACGAAATCCCAGTTTTGGGGTGTTTCGTCGGGGTCGACGGGGTTCGGGCAGACCCCAAGAAGATCAAAGCGATCGCTGAGTGCCCCTCGCCACAGTCCGTGAAGGACTTGCGCAAATGGTTGGGCCTCGCCAACTATCTGCACCAGTTCACGAAGAACTATGCCGAGATGGCTCGGCCGCTGACTCAGCTGTTCAAGAACAACGTCGACTGGTCGTTGTCTGCCGAGACCGAAGCTGCTTTCCAGCTGATCAAGAGCAGCCTCCTTGAAGCGCCAGTGTTGGCCTTGCCGGACGATTCCAAGCCGTGCAGCATCGTGTGCGACGCGTCCGACTTTTCTATCGGTTGTGCATTGCTGCAACAAGATGACGAAGGTCATGAGCGAGTGGTCTCGTATCAATCTCGCCAGCTCCAGGCCGCGGACAAGAACTATCCAGTTCACGACTTGCGGACGCTCTGTCCCGTCGTCCGGATTGAGAGATGAATCATATCACGTCGCTCACGTCGGACGTATACGATTTGATTCGTGACGCGTACGGCGCGGACGCACACTGTGCACACTACTCCGCGCTCTCCGCTCGCCCGCGTCCGAATCCGGGTCGCCTCGTGTACGAGCCCGATTGCATCGGTACTCCGTCCGTGACGGCCTTCTGCTGTATCAGGTCTCACCGGGTGAGGACGGTCGTGTTGTCGTTCCGAACGACAAGGATCTCCGCTACATCATTGCGTATGGGGTCCACGATGCACCTGGTGCCAGCCACCTCCACCGTGAGGAGACGTATGCGCTTCTCAGCCCACGATTTTGGTGGCCCAAAATGTACAAGTGGGTCTCGCGGTATATTTTCCGCACGTGTGACGTGTGTCAGCGCGTCAAGCGGAGTCCGCACTCGCAGGCTCCGCTTCAGAGCCTTCCTGTCCCCAGTCGTCTCCCAGTTGGATGGTGTTCCCAAAGCGGCGGATCGCCGCAAGATCGACGACCTGTTGACGACGCGCGTGGGCGTCATCACACGCGTCCATGACGCAATCGCGTCCGCGCAAGACCTACAAAAGGAATAAGTCGACAAACGAGGTCGCAAGAACTCGAGTGTTTTAAAGAAGGGGACTATGTATTAGTCAGCACGAAGAATCTTTCGTCCCAGGCTGTTTCCAACCTGGGAAGCTCCAAGCTTCTGCCGATATACCTCGGCCCTTTCAAGATCTTGAAGAGGAGTGGAAACTCCTACCGCATCGACTTGCCGACTTGGATGCAAACGGATCCGACGTTTTACGTCGGCTTGCTCAAGCCTTATCTGCGACCGGAGGAGCCGGCTACATCGACGGACGGTCGCGGGAGTGGGAACGGCGGCTACGAGAAAGCAGGCGAGCGATCGCGAGCCATCGGTGATGGAGAGCGAGAGCGCTGGGGACGCGGCGGGACGTCCTCCCATTCCAGGCGCGCAAGACGCTCCTCCGCCTCGACCAGCCGTCGAGCGAGATCATCTCGGTCGGCTCGCGCAGCCTCCAGCTCATGCTGAATCCCGTCGACGCTCGCCTCGACTCCACCAAGATGGTCAGCATTCCACTGCGACCAGCGGCTCTGGTCCTGGAGGTCCTGCTCCACTCGCGTCAAGCGCGACTCGATCTGGCCCAACTGGGCAGGGGGCTGGCGGAGCTCCCGCACCTCCCAGGCCGCCAACGGCAAGTCCGTCGACTGAGACAGCGCATTCCACGCGTAAGGCGAGGCACCCGGTGCGTGCTCCACCGCCGGTGCTTGACCGTAATGGTACTCGCCACTATCACGTTGAGACGATCGTGGGCGCGAGAACGCAGGCGGGTACGCGCCAGCTTCGCGTGAAGTGGCTCGGATACGTGACCAGGATCAACGATGATCGGAACCCCAATAAATTGGGAGTGGCTACGCCACTGCGTGAATGTCGTGCGGGATACGATCCGAGGGGCCAGCACCTGGTCGAGCGTCAACGGCTGACCGACTCCGAAGTCGTGCGTCTCGACGTGGCTGAGAATTCGCACGTGCTCTTGCGGCCCACCAGCACGGCCGCGGTATTGCTACGCGATTGGTGCGATGAGTCGCGAGGCGGGCTACGCCGCCCTCCAGGGAGTCGACTGTCGCGTACGCCACCTTGTGGTTGCAGGCCGGGTTGCTGCGCCGGCGTCGGCGTGTTGAGCGTGGAGGTCGACGCGGTCAATGCTGACGCGACAGCCGACGTGCTCGTCGTGGTGGTTCCGAGCGGCGGGTCGGCCGGCTTCGAGCTCTGCTCGATCATGGGCGTCTTGCGCTGGTGGTACTCCGCCGGCGTCAAACGCTTGGGCTCAGCCCGTTGCGGGATCTCGCCCTGCTCGAGGTCACCAGTCTCGCTGACGCTGTCAGATGGAGAGGCCATCCTCTCGTCTTCGGATGACACGGCGCTTCTGGGCGACGAAGTGCCCGTGTCGGTACGCGGCGTGGTCTTCTTCTTCGCCGTGGGCATGTCGATGCTCATGCGATTGTGTGGCAGCGAACGGACTTCGGGTGTTGGTGGCGCTTGCGGCGCGGGCGCTTTGCGCCGATTCTTCGTGAAGATGGAGATTCGCTTTTCTCGGCAGCGACGCGGCGAGCCTGGGGGTGGAAGGCTCCAAACTCTTATCTTTCTCTCTCTCTCTCTCTCTCGCAACACGTGTTATTTTTAAAAAATCTCATTTCCATTTGCACCTAGTGTTCCTATGAACATAATCGGATGCTCATGCTTGGTCAAATCTCAAGTGGGCTAGCGCATGAATTTGCGAGGCAGAATCGCGTTGGACTCAATAGCACGCAGAATTTCGCCCATGCCATGGCCATGCCGGGACCAGGATTCAGACTGCTGCTCATGTCGACGTCCCTATTTGACAGTGAGCGTAACAACCGTACGTGATTCCACGCGGCGTCAGCATCATACGCACCACCTGCATTCATTCGCATTAGCTCACGATCAAAACCGACAGCCGTCGGTCGCAGTCACCTTGGCGGAAACGAAGGCAAGGCAACTGACCAATGCGGCAGATCATCACCTAAACAGCACCAACCATCATAACGTTGACGCGACCATGTACTCCTCTCGAGGGCTGAGGATGCTGCAGCAGCAGCACGTTCGTAATGGCGCTCAAGCTTCTTGTGTCGGCTTCGTTGGTCGTCTCCAAGTGACTCTCCAAAAATTGCCACAGCGAAGAATTGAGACTGTCGAAGTTGAATTGATGATGAGGAAGTTGAATTGGTTGCAATAGTTTTGCTGGCCGCGTGTAATTCTCAGAGATGACTCGGAAATGAGTTGAGCGCCGTGTGGCTTATTTCGCGAACGAACTGTATTCGAGATTGTTGTTGTTGAACTGCGTACCATTGGTTTCTCTTATAGAATCCTATAGCCTGGCCTTGGGCCCATGGTGCTACGTGCTCTAGACTGACGCCTAGATACTAGCTTTTTGTAGACGGGGTGCTGCTTGATGCTTCCTTTGATGACGCGAGGGTGCTGGGGGACCGGGTCCTTTTGCCTCGGTGCGCTCGCCAAAACAACCATGCGCGCC
>JAADVZ010000841.1:0-13787 GCA_023335925.1 Pythium phragmitis | reverse complement strand
CCCCCCCCCCCCCCCCGGCGATGGAGAGGAGGGATAGGATACTGCTTCGAGCGAGATGCGATTCTTCCGCTGACGCAGGCGAAAGGCGAGATGGGGGAGTTGGGCCTCCCCACCAACCAAGGATCCAACCAGAAGCGACCTCTTCAATCCAATACCCTTTCTATTAGATAGGTGCTTAGTCTTGTCACATAGTAGTCATGCCCGATCTAAGTATAATAGTGACATCGAATACCTGTACAAAGCGTTGTACATGAAATTGATTGGCGGATAGTGGTCACATGGGTGCATCTGACCCCAAAACCAACCGGCAGAACCTGCAATTGGACACAGCGTTACAGTATAAGGGTGTTACAGTCCAACCGGGAGACCAAAGGCGTCCACGCGACGTGGCTCTTGGCGCTCGGGCACTCCCGACGGCGCCGCCGGCATCTCGTGGGTCGTGGTCGCGAGATACGACGGCGTAGCCTCGGCGTCCGCGGCTGCCGCTTCTTCTTCGGCCCATTCGTCCTCCAGTCCAAGGAGCTCAGCCTCGAGCTCGCTCTCGTCAATGTCGGTGCCGAGTCTGTAGTCAATAGAAAGAACGAACTGTGAGTAGGGCACCCACAATCACATAAGCACAGCGAAGGCGCGGACCCGTAGGATCGACCCATGATCTCCTGGATCTCATTCATATCTTCCATCATATCGGCCAGATCGTCTTGCATGTCCTGTGGTGGAAACACCCTTCAGCACTTTATCCCATCGAGTGTTCTGCAGCACATTAACAGCGTCCGCACCTCCAGATCGTTCAGATCGATCTTTTTGGTCTCGACCTTGAGCTGCGCCGCCGCGCTCTTCATCGCCGACACGGTCGAGATCGTGTCTTTCGTTGATTCAATCGCAAACGTCGCCTAATAAACCCATCGCGTCAGGGCTGCTGCTACCTCAGACTCCAATGACTCATAAACCAGCCATACGGACCTGCTCCAAGTTGAACGACTGCGCCGCGAGGTTGTCGCGCTGCGCCTCGTACATCTTCTTGCGCTTGAGCACACCCATCGCGCGCTGCTTGAGTCCGTTGAGCGCCGGCCCTTTCGCCTTGGCCATCTGTAGCACACATCCCACCGTGAATGGGGTGCACTATCATATAGATGTCGCTCACGATTTTGGGGAGTTCACCTGCACGCGGAACTTGCGTAGCTCCTCGTCGAGCTTGGCGATCTGTCCAGTCGCAAGTCAGCAAAGGGTTCATCTTGTTTCCTTGGCTTCTTGTCGCGTCCAAACCTTCATGTCCAGATCCGTGACGCGCCCATCGACCTTGGCGTTGACGTCGCCAATGTTGACGGCCGGAACCTCCGGTTTCTTGCGTCCGAATATCCGATTCATGCGCGCGATCGCTTGTGATCTCTTTCTCGTGAGCTTCTCGCTTTTCTTCTTTGAGTCTCACACCTGGATTGCGGAATGATGGTGAGGTGGATGCGTAATAAATCAGAGTAACCGGTAATTTACCGCAACAGAGATATCATAAAACACGCTACATAAAATGTGTACGGTTCCCTAAACATGGTGTAACCGTCCGTAACCCAGGGCTCAGTCGGAGCTATTGGATGCTCGCCGCAGCATACCGTAGATGCCGCCGTGCTGAAGCTTCGCAATGGACAGTGGAGACGCCTTCTGTCACCATCCAAGATTCGTCAGTCAGACTTTGGCGCGGCATGGGTACATTCTTTGATCATGGGCCCACCTTGCTGACGGAGAAAGCCCCAGGTGATACTGTGCACCAGCAGTAATAGTATCGTTCACTCGACGGCCCCCACGCTTCAAAAGACAACACAACAGACGCACCTTCGGGTCCGAGCGGACTACGTTTCTCGCACACGAGCGTGGGTTCGTGTTCAAGTGGTTTGTTCTTGAGCAGCAGTGAGTAGATGCCGCCATGGCGAGCCTTGGGCTTCATCTCGGTCTTTCCATGAGACAGATTCGGAGACCGTCCGCTCCCGTGAGCTGTCCGTCGATTGGCTGTGGATGGGCTCGAGCGCACACTTGTCTTGGAGCGCACAATAGCTGACACAGCTGAATTTGCTGTGGCTTCTTCAGCAACGCTGTCGTCCTGTTCGTCCAGTTCGATAAAAATCTCGCTTTCGGTTCCCCACAGCGAATGGCTCTGTGGACTCTCAGGAAGGGCCACGGGCGACGCCAGATCCAGCTCATTGCCGTGGGCCGAATGTGTGGGCGACACTTGGAAAGGCATCATGTGCTGCGTGGGCGACGTCAGATCAACAGCCTCTTGAACCAATGTCTGGTTATGACCTATGAGGATAAAGTCAAGTTCGACTAATGGATTGACTCGATCGCAGCAGGCAGCGTTCTTCTCTGTACCTGAGTACTCGTTCAAACCCACTGCCGCTAGCACTGAAAGCCGCTTAGCATGGTCCTGATAATCTTCTTTGGTCTCTGTATCGGAATCTTTATCATTGTCATCTTCCCATTGCTGCGTCGTGCCGTGCGGGCTGAGCAGTGCCTGAAGTGTGAAATGTAGCCATGTCATAATAAGAGTGAGATACATGAAATGGGGACAATGTTGCTCGCTGATCACACACCAGCAATTCCAGCGACACACCGGCATAGTCTTCAATGACTTGCTGATTGTCCTCGTGACTTCTGGTCTGTTCAGGGGCAGGATCCAACGCCATAAACCGGACGAGCGGAGGGCACCGCTCCGGTAGACGCAGAGTTCGCGTTGGTGGGGTCTCGTTCTGGTTCGCACTTGCGCCGCCGCGATCACCACCACCTCGACGGGCACTCAATGCATTGCTGTGGTGCTTGGTCATGCTCTCAGATGGAAGTGGCGGGCACCACGGACGAACGGAAACCTGGCGGTTCTCTTTCTTCTCCTTCCACGAAACGTCACAAAAGCAATTATCAGACTCAGATAAATGAATCAGATCTCGCGTCAGATGCCATCATCTTGAGGTCGCGCTGGAGATCGCGAAACGATGGGGTTGCTGAGCATTCTCAAGAAGGTCAAGGAGAAGGAGAAGGAGCTGCGCGTGCTCATGCTGTGCGAACGCTAGAAGGAGATAGCGTATGGTTGTGGGGGCGTTGCTGACGCTTGTTTATTGCGAAAGTGGGCTCGATAATGCCGGCAAGACGACCATCCTGAAAAAGTTTATGGGCCAGGACATCACCGAGATCTCCCCGACGCTGGGTTTTGATATCCAAACGCTGGAATTCAAAGAGTGCGGAGTTGAGGCGCACGCACAGTCGTATGATAGTGGAAGCTGTGAACGTGGTCTCATTCGTGTGTGATAGGTTCAAGCTCAACGTGTGGGACGTCGGTGGCCAGCAGACCATCCGCTCGTACTGGCGAAACTACTTTGAACAGGTACGCTGCTCCGCCGCCGTTGGTCTCAGTCTCTGTTTTAATGTGGGCTCTTTCCTGTCGGGACAGACCGACGGCATTGTGTGGGTTGTGGACAGCGCCGACCGCCGGCGATTAGAGGACTGCCGGCTCGAGCTGCGCAAGCTACTCGCCCAAGAGGTACTCACTGCGTTGTACGGCGCCGCTGTGGTATACTCTGACATCCTGCGCCTCTGTCTAGAAACTCGCGGGCGCGACACTGCTCATCTTCGCCAACAAGCAGGACCTCCCGGGGGCCCTCACAGCGGCCGAGATCGCGGACGCTTTGGACCTGCGCTCGGAACAGTTCTCCACGCGCCACTGGAGCATCCTCAGTTGCAGCGCGTTCACGGGCGACGGACTCATGGACGGCGTCGACTGGCTCGTGGCCGATATCGCTAGCCGTATTTTCCTCATGGAGTAGCGAATGTACTGGAATAACACGTGCCGTCATTTACCCCCATGGGGCACAATTCTATTCCCGTGTGGAGCTGGTCATCCTGAGATGAATGCCCGCAATGCCGAGCTCGCGGCGGCGCTCGTGCCGGCCACGTACGTGCAGCAGGGCGTCGACGCGATCCGCAACCGGGAGGCCCTGTTGACGGCACTGCTCTCGCAGCGTCGCGTGCCCGACGAGCCGTGGGATGAGCTCAGCATTGAGCTGCTGCTGCAGCAACTCGCGGCCATGGACAGCAACAACTTCCGCACCAACATTGGCGCCGGCGAGCGCGAGGCCCGTGTCTTTTCGCCGCTCGTAGCCAAGCGCCACTTCTTCCTCTGCCACGGCGTCGGCCGCTCCGGTGACGTCGCGGCCGTGCAGCCCAAGGCCGCCGGCTCGTCGTTGCTTGTGCAGCTCAGCAACGCACTCGCGCGGGACATTTTACGGGACGCCGGCCTGCGACTCACGGTGGCCGCGGTCGTGCTGCCCGTGGCCACGGGCATGTCGCTCACGCTTGTGCTGCTGGCGCTCAAGGCTCGAAAGCCAGAGGCGACGTACGTCGTCTGGCCGCGGATCGACCAAAAGTCGTGTCTCAAGTCGATCCTCTCGGCCGGGCTCACGCCGCTGGTCGTCGAGAACGTGCTCGAAGAGAGCGGCCAGCTACGCACCGACGTGGACGCCGTCCAGCGGCTATTTGACCAGCACGGCAGCGCAAGCGTGCTGGCAGTCATGACCACGACGAGCTGCTTTGCGCCGCGCGCCATGGACCGGCTCGTCGAGATCGCGACGCTCTGTCGCGACTATGACGTCGCCCACGTCGTCAACAACGCCTACGGCGTGCAGTCGTCCAAGTGCATGCACGCCGTGAACGAGGCCACTCGAATCGCACGAGTCGACGCAGTCGTGCAGAGTCTCGACAAGAACTTTTTGATGCCCGTCGGCGGCGCCATTGTGAGCTCGTCGAAGAAAGAGCTGGTCCACCAAGTCGCACAGGTGTACCCAGGGCGCGCGAGCAATTCGCCGAGCGTCGACTTCTTCATTACGATGCTGCACATGGGGCGCACGGCCTACCGGAAACTGCTTCGCGATCGGAAAGACCTGGCGGTGTATCTCAAGGCGCAACTCCAGCAGGTCGCGAACGAGTGCGGCGAGCGCGTCATCGAATCGCCGCAGAATGAGGTGCGATCAATATCGTGAGTCTCTTGTTTGGTGGAGGCCATGGAATGCTCACGTGTTTCATTTGCAGATCTCCTTCGCCATGACGCTCACGACCTTTGCCTCTTCCGCCTCCGACGCCGCGACCCGCGCGCGGGAGCTCACGTTCTTTGGCGCCATGCTCTTTGCGCGCGGTGTCTCGGGCACGCGCGTGGTCTCGTGTCTCGACACGAAAACCATCGGCGGACTCGCGTTCGAGTCGTACGGCGCACACTACAGCAACTACCCACACCCGTACATCACGTTTGCGTGTGCCGTCGGCATGACCCGCGACGAGATTGACCAGCTCACCAAGAAGCTCCGCACAACCATCGCCGAGTGGCGCAAGCAGCATCCGCAGTCACCGCCGCCGCAGTAAGGACCTGGTGTGAAGAGAAACTAAAGTCTATTGGGGCTTTTCAACCACAGTCCATCTTATGCTGCCACGACGTCACGAGCGGCCTACCTACCTATGTTCATTCTTCCCATGGTTCAGTGCTTCTTGATCGCGCCACCGTTTGCCTTGGCGTTCTTCTTCTTCTTGCCGGTAGCAGATTCTTCCTTGATCGCAAGCTCGTTGAGCAGTTCCTGGGCGATCGCATCAGCGGCTGCCGCGGCGTCCACTTCTTTTCGGCCCTTAGCGCCCTCGACGGCGCGCTCCGTGAAGCGCTCGATAAACTTGGCGGCCTCCTGCACGCGCGGGTCGTTGTCGCCAAATGCGTCTTGGAGCAGCGCGTGCACACGCTTCTCGTAGAGCAGCGCGTCACGGAATCCACCGACAAGAGAACACGCGAGCGCCATTTGGTGGAGCGTGTTAGCGGCCTGCACGCGATCAAACTCGCCGCGCTGCAGCGACTCGCGGTAGCACAGCAGGGCGAGTGGCACCTGGCCAATGTCCTGGCACATGGAGCCCATGCGCAAGTACAGCGACGACACTTCGGGATAGTGCGGGCCTCCGCAAAGCTCGAGCAAGTAGATCGCACGGCGCAAGTGGAACACGGCGAGGTCCGTCTGCGAGTTGGTGTGCAAAAACAACGCCAAGTTCGCGTGTGCAAACGCCGTATCGTGGTAGTCGATCCCCTGCAGCTGCGTGTACAGCGCGAGCGCACGCTGCTGCTGCACGATCGCGCCGGCCACGTCACCGGCGTGGTACAGTACCGTTGCGATCGACGAACTGCAGAGCGCAGCGTCCTCGTGGGCACCACCCACAACATGGTAGAGCAGCGTCGAGGCTTCCTGCAGTAGATCGTACGCACTCGCCAAGGAACCACCACTGAGGTGGAGCCGCCCACGCTCCAGCAACTGCTTGGCGTGGGCCAGCGGGTGCGCCGGCAGAGAGTGCTTGACGACCGGCACGACACCCGTGATGTCCTCGAGCTTGAATGGCGCCGCCGAGGCAAAGTCGTACGTCTTGCTGGCGACGCGCAGGCCGAGGCGCTGGCAGAGCCGGCGCAGCAAAACAATCTTTTGCACGCGCTTGAACTTGGCCGTCGCACTCTCATCCTCGTCATCCTCCGTGGAAGCTTCCGTGTACGGATGCCACAGCGCGAGTGTGTAGGCAAAGCGCTGCTGGATCTGAGTCGTGATGCGTTGCCACACCGCCACACCATCCAGTCCATTCTCGTCCGCGTTGTCAGCACGTGCAACAACCGCCGGCTTGGCGGTCTTCTTCTTGTTCTTCTTGGCAGTCTTCTTGTTTGGGTTCGTGTCACTCAGACCCGCGGTCTTGGCCACCGCCGCGGCCGAGATCTCGTCCGCCGCGTCCACTTCTTCCCATCCACCAAAGATCGCATTCAGCAACTGCACGAGTGCGTCGCCAGGGGCAGCGCGGACGACCGTATCGGCGTTCAGCAAATCGGCAACGATATGCTTGACTGCACGAGCGATCATCTCGACCTCGAGCAGCTCCAAAATGTACTTGGAGATACCACCAAACGACTCCAGTTTCTTCACGAGAGCGGCCATGCGACCCAAGTAGCGCATGTTGATACCGCACGAGTGCATGAGCTCGCTGAGCGCGTAGCCATCGGCAGGCGAGATCGCACCACGACGAATATCCGCCACAAACGATGGGATCACAACATTCTGCAAGTAGTCGGCGGCATCACGGGCAGCGGCTTCGTCGGCCTTGGCTTCGTCGGCGTCCGTCGACGAGGCGTACTTCATGAACACATTTGGGCTCAGGCGCACACTAGGGACTGGTTCCTCAGCTTCTTGGGCACCGTCATCCTTCTTGTCAGCCTCACCGGCAGCGATCGCCTCCGTCGATTCGGCATCTCCACCTTGCTTCTTGTTTGCCTCAGCAGCGTTGGCGCTGGCACGCTCTTCGCGACGAGCCTTGCGAATCTGGTTTTGCTTCCACAGCGCGTAAAGTTTCACCAGCTCAGGTCGAAGCACCGCCACGTAGCCTTCGTCCTGGCGATTGAACCGCAAGCCGGTGCCGTTTGCGACAGCTTCCTGTTCTGGGGTAGCCTGAGGATCGCGCTCCGCGTAGTAGGTAGCATCCTTGGGCGTGATACGCACCAGATCCAGCACATACATGCGTCCATCCGCACCGAGAATACCCTTGGCTTCCACTGGTCCGTACAGCTTGACGACTGCAGTAGTCGCTTCACCTCCGTTCACACCGCTGGCGCTATCAGCATCGGGTGTAGCGTCTTCTTCGTTCTCATCCTTGCCAAGCGGCTGGATGCTGCGCTCCGCAATGTGAAGTTTCTCGGCCGCCTGCTGCATGAGGGCGTGCATCTTTTCATTCGACGCGATCGTCTTGCCGCCGTCCACCGAGCCATACACAAGCTTGGATGACGCTTCACCCTGCAGGATTCCAGGAATGACGCTCTGGGCGATCACGCGCATACCGAGGTAGTCCACGACAGTGGTGGCGAGAGTGTGCAGGCCGGGGACATCGGCGTCGTTGAAGGCCTTGACGCCCTGCAAGTCGCGGTTCGCTGACGAAAACGCAGCTTCTTCGGTGGAAATGTCCTTGGCACCGGGTTTCCCGTCCACTGAGAGCGAGAAGAAGATGTTGTTGAACACGTACACATGCGAATTGGCTTCGTCCATCGGGTTGATCGGTGGGATGTGGCCCTCGACAATGGCAACGGCGCCCTGCGTCGCCGCTTCCACAAACTCGTTGACGATCTTGTACATCACGCGGCTTCGCACTATTTGGTCCCGCACCGTTTCGGCCGGGAGGTCGCGGCAGCACTGGTACTCTTCGTTCCAGTCGCGCAAGACGCCACGCTCTTCCACGCCAAACGTTGCGCACAGCTCGTCCTCGGCGCGGTTCAGGTTGTATTCGTGCTTGGTCACAGTGGGCAGCGTCGGCGTGTTCCATGGCAGCTTGCCGCTGATCTGGTTGCCGGCTGCGACCATCCACTCAATCGAGACAGGCCCTTGCTTGGCCAGCACGGCCGCCTTGCTCAACAGCGATTCGTACGAAGTCTTGAACTTGGACGACGTCTGAAGCAGCACGTCCACCAACAAGTTCTCCGTCGTGGCATCCGCTCGCGGCTGCGGATCGAACTTGGCGGGCGTCGAGCGGTTCACGTAGAAGCCGTTGACGTGGGCCGTCACGTTGTACACTACATTGTCCTCCGTCGTGACCTCCAGGTACATCAAATCGCCCGCGAGCTTGCGCGGTCCGGGTGGCGGGTTGTACCCCGAGAACACGATGCTCTTGATACACTGCGGCAGCTTGGCCGACTCAAGCGAAAAATCGGTGTTGCTCTCGTCGCCGCTGCTGATTTCGTTGACCGCCGTGGGGGACTTGGCGCCGCTCTTCTTCTTGCCCTTGTTCTTTTTCGAGGGTGTGGTCTTGGCGTCCTTGGTGGGCTCGTCCGACGATCGCTTGGAAGCCGACGGCTTGGGTGCCATCGCGTAGAAGGCACCGAGATCCGCCACGACCGGCACCTCGACACCCTCCAAGTTCTTGTGGATGTCGCGCAGTTTCTGGAGCTGCTTTTCGTTGAATTCCTTCTGGGCCTTTTCATCCAGTTCGCCGTTGGCGCTTGCCTTGGCGGCAGCCGCCTCAGCCTTCGCAAGCTTGTCGGCCGTGGCAGCAGCCTCGGCATCGATGCCCTGCGGGATCGGCGGGTTCATGAGCACCTCGCGGAAGCGGCGCACGTGGGCGCGCACCTTACGCGCGTCGTACTTTTCCAGCACCATGCGCAGCGTCACGCCGTCCGTCACGGCCTCGTACTCGCCAAGCTCGACAAAGTCATTGAGCGGGACCCACTCGCCTTCGGCGTCGGGCTTGGGCGCTTCCAGGCGGTAGCACGTGTGGCATGCGAGTGCCGGGTACTCGGCCAGCAGCTGCCGCAGCGAGAGCACCGTGTCGGCGGCGCTGACGCCGTCAAGTCGCACGGGCGCAAGCGTGGCCACGGGCGGCTGCACGAAGATGCCAAAGACCACGTCCTCCAGCGCGATGGGCTCTGTCGCCGTTGGTGGCGCGGCAGCAGTCGGAGAGAGAGGAGTCGCTTCGCCCATGGAGAGAGAGAGAGAGAGAGAGGCAGAGAGAGAAGCAGGAGACGTCGATCAATGGATCTCACGGCGGAAGACTTGGAATGCACGGTGTCCATGGGACAAGCGATTGCGCTCCACAGGAAACGTAGGGCAAGCAGAGTGATGGTCCCTTCCAACCAACCAAAGGTGCTCTTTAGGACCAGTACGTGTCAAGCAATAACAGTGAGGGTTTTGATTTCAAATCATATTTAGTGTGAGTTTGGTAGTGGTTGAATAGCGTCCGTGTGTTGCGAGTAATGGCGGAATTGGCCATTTGGCCAACCAGGGTGAAGGCAGCTGCATCATCACTGGAGAATCGAGTGTGAGAGGTTATTCGTTCGTGCAACGTTGAAGTGGCGAGGCAATCCTGGGCCCCACGATTGCGCGTCCATGGAGACAGCGGAACAGACGGACACAAGCATCAATGCACTCTTCGCCCTGTGAAATGGAACTCACAAGCACACAGGCTCTCTTTTAGTGAAATTGAGGTGCCACAGAACCATTTCCACACAGCATTGGTCTATATGTCGACCAGTATGCGGACGCTCAACTGCGGCAACTTCACACCACACAAATTGTCGACGAACCTTAAAGTAGAGCCTCTCATAACGTATATCCTACTGTAGATTGTGGACACTTTGACCTCTGTAAAGAAATACATAAGGTTCCGCGAAGGTCGTTCGAAAGTCGCTCGTATCTTACTTGTCAGCCATCATCATCGCCACTCTTCAACCCGCGTGGAGCTCCTCGATGCTCCGTCGCCTCCACACGCTTGGCGCGCACCTCGCTGCATCCTCCACTACGCCTTCCGTGCAGTCCGCTGTACGCTTCTCTGCCGCTGGTCGCGTCGCTCGCATGTCTTCAGGCAGCGGAAGCGACGAACGCGCGCGCGCCGACGAGGCCGCCACGCAGCGTCGTGACGACGGCGCGCCCACGATCTTCGACAAGATTCTCGACCGTTCGATCCCAGCCAAGATCATCTACGAAGACGATCGGTGTCTCGCGTTCCACGACGTGAACCCACAGGCGCCGGTCCACTTTCTCGTCATCCCGAAGCACCGCGACGGACTCACACAGCTCTCCAAGGCCGAGCCGCGCCACAAGGAAGTGTTGGGCCACTTGATGTTTGTCGCGCAAGAAGTCGCTGCGAAGGAGAAGCTGGACAGCGGCTTTCGCGTCGTCATTAATGACGGCCGTGATGGCTGCCAGTCGGTGTTCCACCTCCACCTCCACGTCCTGGGCGGTCGCACGCTCGGCTGGCCACCCGGATAAGTGAGTGAGTGGGCTGAACCCATGGCCTTTCACTTTGTGTGGTGGGTGACTATGAGATAGCCAATCAATCCTTTTGAGTAGTTGGAGCGGTTGTGAATACGCAGAGTCTATGACGTCGGACAAATCTACCCACGACCTTCAATCTCCGTGAAGAACTGGACCACAAACTGCTCCATGAACGCGTGGCGTTCCTCGGCGATGCGCTTGCCGGCCGCGGTCTTCATCATGCCCTTGAGTTTGAAGAGCTTTTCGTAAAAGTGGTTGATGGTCGGAGCCTCCCGGCTCTTGTCCATGTACTGGGCCTGGCTCACTTCTTCCAGGAGCGGCACCTCGGGGTCGTACAGCGGCCGTTTCTTGTGTCCGCCGTACGTGAAGCAGCGCGCGATGCCCACGGCGCCGATCGCATCCAGTCGGTCAGCGTCCTGCACGCAGCCAAACTCGATCGAAATCGCGGCACCGCTGCCCGCCAGCTCTTCCTTGAATCCCATGCGGTTGATGATGTCCATCACACGTGCGACCTTGTCATCGGGAACTTGCTGCGAGCGAAGGAAAACCTCGGCGCGCTTGGTCTCAACGTTCTCCGTCTGGTACTTCCAGTCGTCAATGTCGTGGAGCAGCGCAGCAAGATCCACAATCTCCAGGGACTCGGCGCTCACGTTCTGTGTACAGGGACGGAAAGGTCAGTGCTGTGCAATAGGCAGAGAGCATAATGGCGAGACCCACCTCTTCCTTCGCGAGCGTGCGGGCTAGCGTCCAGACACGTTCGATGTGGCGCCAGTCGTGGGACGCGTCGTTGGACTGCAGCTGGCTTTTCACAAACTCGGCGGTCTGCTGGACGAGCGGCGAGAGCGTCGCGGTGGTCGTGGCGATCGAGAAGGACGTCGGCGGGGCCATTGGGTCTTTGAGTCGTTGGGTTCCAATGTGAGAATGTAAGAATGCGTCGAGAACGCAACCATCGGCTGCGCCACCTTCAGACCACAAAAGCAGAATGCTATTTACAGGAAGCACTCGGACCGCGTGGCCTTCCTCTGCCAGTCAACGCAGTCGGCAACACGCGCGGTCGGTGAACGACTCGTCGCGAAAATGGCGCGAAGAGATACCTGAGTCTGATCCTGATCCTATCTGAGTATTTCTGCGACGTGTGAGAAGACAATCCACCAGTCAAAAACAGCAAGTTTTCATTCATCATCGACGCTCCCGTTATCATCGTCTTCATCCTCCTCCTCATCCCCATCCTCATCGTCACCACCCTCCTCCTCCTCCTCCTCCTCGCCCTCCTCCTCTTCCTCCTCCTCTTCGACTTCCTCCCCTGCCACAAGCACCGCCACGTTCTCTTTTGAAAACTCGACCTGGAAACTCGACGCTTCAGGCGTCTTGCGTACGATCTTCTGTAGCTTCTCCACAGGCACGGGCAGCGTCAGCGCCATCTTCCGGTTCGCTTCTACGAACGACAGATCGAGCGTCGTGATGGCGGTCGCGGCGTCTGCCCGCACGACATGGATCGCATCCCCAGCAGTGTGCGTTCTCTGCGCCTCTTGCAGATTAAACTTGATGCCACTCGTCTCGGGGCATGCGAGGCTTGCGAGACTCTCTTCCGGAAACGGGTCACTCTCGATGGGCTTGTGGTTCAGCCACACATTGACGAGAAACGTGACACGGCGGCCATTCTGGATGGCGGCGTCGTCTCGCTTTCGCTTCTCACCAGTCGACCCGGCCTCCGTCGTGTCGGTGGCCGTAAATGCGGTTGCCAAGTCGCCTGGTGCCCCGTGGAGAAGACGCCCGTCAAAGCTTATGTGCTTGCCCAGCACGGGCCGCGACACGTATGCCGTTGTGATCTCGCCGGCGCCACAGTCGTCGCTGCCCGTCTGCACGGGGCTCACCTTGTCCAGTACGACCGTGGGTCCACCAATGTCACTGAGGTACGTCACGGTGCCCACGTGCGGGTGCAAGTTCACGTGGTACTGGTCCTCCAACCCATAGTCGCGGTCCCAGTGGAACGCGACGTCGTCGACGGTCTCCCCAGCGTCCAGTACCAGTGTCCACCACTCGGCGCCAGACTTGAGCGGGTTGTACTCCTCCACGTCCCGCGTGTGGAAGTCAAACACCTCACGCGCCATGCGCTCCAGCACACAGCGCGGCTCCATATTCGCCGGCAGGAAGAACGTCGTGCCTGTGCTGTACTCGGCGTTCTCAATCGCGCGTGCCGTGAACGCCGTCTCGCAGTCCTGCACGAGCTGCACGTAGCTCTTGTCATCCAGGATGCGCAGCGCGCCATGCAGCGAGCGAAAGCTGTAGTCCAGCGAGCCTTTCACGCCGTGTGGACGCCCAAAGTTGTCAATGTCGAGCTGCAGTGGCTCGGCGTCGTCGTCGTCGTCATCATCATCGTCGCCTTCGTCTTCGTCGCTTCCTTCCTCTTCCTCATCATCAGCCGACTCGTGCTTTTGCTGCTTCTTCCCCTTTCCATTCACGACTGCCGCTGGAGCCTTCGCCTTGCCCTGTCCGTTGGCCGCCGCCGCCGCTTGCATCTTGCCTCCGCCCATATTCACTCGGAAATGTCCCTCCCCGCCACCAGTCACACCGTATCAGACATATCAGATTCTGAGTATACGGAGTCCATCGGTTGAAGTTATCTGCGTCGTTTCACGACTCGGGTGCCAGTCTCCGCCGCAGACCCTCTCTTAACGTCTCTACGCCCACCATGAGCAGCAGCAGCACGCGTGGGTCCAGGTCCAGCACCAGCGCGTCATTCGCCTCTACGGGCGATGCCAAGTCCTCCTCCAAGCCGCGTAAGATCGCAGCGCGTGCCGATGACCTGGACGCGTACACGGAAAAGCTCTACGACGAAGACGTCGAGTCCAAGCTCGAGGGCGCCAAGATGATCTTGCAGCTCGCCGAGTTTGCGGGGCACACGGAGATGCTGATCCAGAACGAGTCGCTCATGGTGCGTACGAGACACAGTCCATGGAACGGCGGCATCCGCTGACCCCTCTCTCTCTCTCT
>JAADVZ010000840.1:0-13790 GCA_023335925.1 Pythium phragmitis | reverse complement strand
GCCCCCCCCCCCCCGTACGCAGACGCGATCACGAGGCACATCAGAAGAACGTACACATCCAACAACACAGCCTTCGAAAATTGGAGAGGTAAGCAGCGCAAGACTAATCCCACTGTGTATGAACTAGTCCGCACAGCGCAAGGACCGATTCGAGCCAGCGAACAACTCCCAAAACACATCGAAGCCCTCACCGAGCTCCTCCATGCGCTGCCGTTCCCCGAGATCCACATCGCCACGCTGCCTGAGACGGTACTGCAGCGAGCAGGACAGGCTGCCATCTGCGTCGGACACACGCAACTACTGCACCGGGTACTAGATTAACGACCCATCTCCTCGCAAACCTTTTGTCAAACGTGGCTCGACGCGCTGACGGGATCGGGGACGACGCCAAAGACTCGATGGGGACTTGCGCAGGCCACGGACTCAAGCGGGCGGCCGCCAAGAAGAGAATAAGCCTACGCTTGAGAACCAGACACGGGATCGACGAGATGGCATGTTGCAAGCTCATCGCATCTGCTACTGGTCTGTGACTGCCTCCCGTGGGAATTCACGGATTGCCCAGTCCCCCAGCGATGTGACACCCTAATCGCGTGACTGACCGTCACAGAGCACGCGGAGATCGTCACATCTACGGCGACCGCCATCCACGAACGAGAATGGCTCACTGCGCGCCTCATGCCCCTGGCCCCATTGGACGGTGGGCTCAGCAGCGAGCAAGCCGCCCCATACATCAGAGCCCAACTCGGTGTCAGCGAGGCGCGACACCAGTACTAAGGGCATCCCGCGGATGCCCGCCTCACACGCACAGCAGGACGCGTGTGAGGTGCAGACCTCCTCCAAATCGACAAGCATCGAGAAGGACCAGAACCCGCTGACGGCACCAGCGCGAGACGTGCGACAGCGGACGAAACGAAAGAAAAAAAAACAGAAACAACCACCAGAACCAGCAATATTATGCCTCACCCAGAACGTACAGGGCCTTCTCAAAGAAACCGACGCGATCGACACGTGGCTCGATGGACTCAGGCAGCGCATGGAGCTCGCGTATATCGCCGTCGTGCTCCTCCAATAATCACGAGCGACGGACAGGTGGAGAGAGACATTGCATCGCAAGTATGCGGCGGGATGGGGATTACGAGCCGACGCATACCTGGATCAATGGTCATTCTGGAGTCCAACACCCAATGCAGCAGCCGGTGTGGCCATTGTAGTTCGGCCAGGGGGGCGGGTCACCAACCCGCTACCGCTGTGGGAAGAACACTGGACCCAATGGTTCATGACAATCCAGTTCGAGGTCGACAACGCCCTACACTGTAGTAAGCATCTACGGACCAAGCGAGAAGAGCGAGCGAGAGCACGTCTTTCAGACCATTACCAACGAAGTCATACCTGAGGGACCGGTTCTACAGGGAGGCGACTTCAACTGCACCCTCGACGACGCCATCCACAGAAGCAGATCGACAAGACACTCCCACGATGCGGAAGCACTCCACGAACTGCTGTGGCATTGGAAAATGCAGGATGTACTCGAAGAAGAGCATGAGCGGATATACAGTGAGCGGGAAAGGAGGGAATTTCATGCCCGACGACTCGCGTATAGGTACAGGCTAACAGATGGAGAATTCGCAACGAGTAGGTTAGACATTCTATGTAGACGACAAACACGCGGCCTACATCCGACAAGTCGAAGTCGTCACACCAGTTGGAGCAAGCGACCACGATGGCGTGCTCGTCTTCATGGCGGACGCCCGACAACCACCGAAGCGCAGACGACACCACCAAGGCTCAAGTACCCCCTGCCGTTCGGCACAATTAGCAAACAGATGCTACAACAAGTCAAAGAGGTATGCGAGAGAGCACCACCAATCACAGCGCACGAATGGGTCGCGTGGAAAACGGAGCTCCGACGAAGCTGCCTGCAACACATCAAGACAGTTACCAAGAAACACACCCGAGCGTATCGCCGACGGCGATGACGACTCACGCGCGCCCTACAAGCGATCTTACCGGCCACCAACACCAGTACCCACACCGCCGAAGCGACGATGGACGGTATCACACGAGCCATGGAATGCCTGGTCATCGACGGATTCACCAGAGTGCAGGCCATTCGAGCGGAATTTCACAGGCTCCACAGGACGTGCAGCTTCGCACCGATATGGGTGTTGTCAAGATGAAGCCTGTCGAGCAGTACACTGCTTGTAACTGAGTGTTACTTAACGTACACGACGCAGAGGAAAGACAATCACACAAGACTTGTGTGGTTGATGAAAGAATGGAAACTGAATGGATTCTGAATAGTGTCCTCGATGAGGAGACTCAGGTTGAGTGTTACACGTCTCAATCCTGGGAGTCGCTCAAGGGAAATCCTCTCTATGAAGATTTTGTCGAATTCAAGGACGTAATCCCTGAATCCGTGCCGTGTGAACTGCCGAAGGACAAAGGCATTCGGCATGAAATCGACCTGAATCCAGGTATGAAGTACTGTGCCATGAAGCAGTGGCCACTGTCGCTGTGCTCTCCGGAAGCGCATGTGAATGCGCTTCCTCTCTCTTCTTCTCCTCTGCGACGATGGGCGTCGCAGAGGCCTTGGTCTTGGACGGCGACTCGCTCATGTCGTCGTCCGCTGCTGCGTCGTTCGGCGCAGCAGCAGGGCTCTCGCTGCCTTCCTGCCGTTGCGCACGCGCTGGTAGGCGTTCGGACTCATCGTGGTCACCATGTTGCTGTGTGACCACGTTCCCGTTGTGTTGGAGGGGATCCGACCAACAAGTGCCTGTGTCTCTGCACAGCCGGCGGTAGCTCGCTCCACGATAAAGCGAACGCGTTTATCGCAGCATTGCGCAGTCGTGCTAACGACCGTGTGACAAGTGAGGCCATCGCTCCCACTTTCCACACATCCACGTGCATGTGGACGCGACAAAGCCGACATCAAATGGCCATTTGATGTCAGAGCTGCGGGCATCTTCACGAATCGATACCGCCAGCTAACCCATGGGTCGTACCAACGAAAAAGCCATGGAATGCCCAGGATGACGTCGAACTTGTCATCGAGGCCGAGTACGATGAAGTCATCATCCTACTCCTTGCCGTCAAGCGTGTAGTGAAGGCCACTACACGCTTCGTTACCTTTACCGATGCGCCGGTTGCAAGGCGCACGGTCATTCTCGTCGGAGGGATCTCGCGCTCGATGGACTTCAGCGCGAGATCCTCCAGGGACTGCCGTCGAACAACTTTGTTCGACGCTACACAATCGACGAGAGCCCACAGGTCGTGTCCTGCGACCTGTGGTTCCAAGGTGATGAGGACCGCATCATCACCAGGCGTGGCAAAGCACAGCGACTGTGCTTTTGGAGCAGCCTTCCTCAAGAATCCCACAAACTCTCTTGACATTGTTGGATCAGTAGGGCGCTCCGCCCCCTACTGACCCCAACCGTTTTTTTGGTCGCTCGCCACGCTGCGACTTCGTCGCAACGTGTGAACGTTTCCCTTAGCCTTGCTTGCCAACGGGACGGTCCTCGTGCGGAGTGCTGCGAGATACTGGCGCGGAGCATTACACATAAGCGTAATGTGCGAGCTCCTGACAACGGTTGCATTTCTGCGAACCTTTGTTGGGGTCGCGCGCGCCTGATCGCTCTCAACGTACGAGAGATCCATTGCCTCTGGACCTCCGCTGTCCGATCGTCGTGGTGAACGATAGGCGGACGAGTGGACAAAAGCCTGTTGCAGGCTGAAGTCCTCTTGAAGCGCGATGGTGATTGTGTCATCAGCGTAAGCGTGGATGTCACGCTTACCCTGCTTCGAGTCCAAGAACTCGGCAAGAGCTCTGAACTCCGTACGCGGAGGCTCAAAAGTTCGTTTGAGCTTGGCCTTGAATTCATCCAACGATCTGAAGCAAAACGGATCGTGGAGCTCGAGGCCAAGCGTCCAAGTCTTCGCACGTCCGCCAAGGTTGGAAATGGCGAACGTGACCCGCATCGCATCGTCATCGATGGGATGCGCCTCAATTGCATCGTCGAGTTCGACGATCCAACGAGCCAAGGAGTCGCCCTCGACTGCCTTGAACTTGGCACCTTGATCTTGAGCGGTTTGGGGCGGCGCGGACGAGCCGAAGCAGCAGCGGTCGCTTGCTGCTGCTGTCTCAACAGGTCGGCCTGTTGAGCGCCTTGTTGCTCGAGCAAGACGATACTCCTTATTCACTCGTCCAGTTCATGGTGGATGAACCGGGAGATGGTGCCGACGGCCGCTTCGCCGACGGTCTCAGCCATTCACTGAACCGCCTGCAATTTGAGGTCACTCAAACGGGGGAAGCTCTCACGCTTATTCCCCGAACTGACTGTACAAAAATGCTTCTTGAACGTGAGCGCGAGCACAGCATTGAAGTGCGTGGATACACTGTCCATTCGGTCCGCCTCCTGAACCAAGGCGGGCACTGCTCTGTGGGGCCCTATCACCACGACCACACCAATGATCATACTATCACGGTCAAGGCCTCGTCCGCACTCACAACCACGTCGACACCACCAGCAGAGTGATGTCAATGGCTACGGCAACACTCACAACCGGTTCGCATAACGACCACAGGAACCTCTCCACATGCGCGTCCCAAGTACCGTTTCCACATCCCGATGTGCGAATCATAAAATGTGAATAAAACCCCAGCCCTAATGATACAAATTTACATCGAGGGACAGGCATTTCACTCACATCATGTCAATAACAACACCCAGTCAGTAGGTCACTCAGTTGAAGTAAAGTCACTAATCTAGTCAGCTCTGGTTATGTGTCTCTTCCACGGAAAAATCAGTCGTGACCAACCAGGAGCCTGAGATCGTTCTTTCTCCCCCATGTGTCGAGAACATCAAGCTTTTGTCAGAACAAAGAAGTCGTGACGCAAAAGGAGGGAAAGAGTGGGGCAGCAACTGCACATCCAATGTAGCTGCTTCTGGTTCACACCAGTAGCGGCGCGCCCAAATCCGTGGTGATCTTCGCGAAAACATCAATCGGTTGATATGGCTTCATGACGGACTGCCCAAGGAGTCGACTGCTCATTATACGATCAGCCTCTTAAGCACCGCTCGATTCTATCCGGCGTATGATTGACTCAAAACTATCGAAAGTCTCAGATACAGTAATGGAGACCGTGACGTTCCCTCTTCCGTCCAACTACTTCCAGCCGCTCCAGTACTCGCCCGAGGAGCTCACGCGCTGGAAGAGGTTCGCGGTCGGGCTCGTGGAGCGTACGCTCAGAGAAGAGCAGGCAGTGTTTGCGTCCCAGTACGAGGGCGTCGACGCACAGCAGTGGAAGCTGATCAAGACCAAGGACCAACTGCGCGTGTACCAGCCGCGCAGCGGCTCGGCTGAGGCCGCCATGGCCAAGCGACCGTGTGTGCTGGCCGTCGGCACGATCGAAGGCACGCTCGAGGACGTCATCTACGGCATCCACAACACGACCACGCGCGACATTCGCGCGACGCGCACTTTCCTCTCCGACAAGTCGCTCGACTCGGCGGTGCTCCACGTGTTTGAGAACGGCATTGACGGCGATCCGTTTCGCAGTCTCGCGCTTAAGTGGCGCGCCGTCGAGACGCCGGCAGGAAGTCTGGTCAAGAACCGCGACGGCTGCGTGCTCGAGTACATGGGCATCAGCTACGACCAGCGTGGCAAGCGGTACGCGTTCCAAGTCTCGGAGAACGTCGACCACGCGATCTGCCCACCATTCACGGCGCAGGGTATTGTGCGCGCCGACGTGCACATCCGCGCAATCTACCGCGAACTCGATGCCAGTCGCGTCGGGGTCTATTTCTACGGCGGGTACGACATGAGCGGCCAGATCCCGAAACTCTTGGCAAGCTGGACGGCCGCGTCCGTGGCGTTCTCCGTGCTCAAGAGCGTCGAGTGTGCCGAAGCCAAGAAGCTCACGGCGCTCGCGCTGACGGATCTCAACGTCACGCTGCGCCAAAAGGCTCGCCGCAAGCAGCGCCGTCTGTCGTCTCTGCCGATGTGCTCGGTCTGCTGCACGATCCCGCCGTTCACGTCCTTGCTCACATCTCGCTCACCGTTGACCGCGTGCCAGATTTGTGCGGCTATCATGTGCGGCAAGTGCAGCTCGCGCAAGTATCTTCTGTCCGAACACCACAAGCTACGAGTCAACTGCTGCAAGCAATGCATCGTTGCGGCCAAGAGGTTTGACGTGGACGCTCGCAAGCCGCTGAAGCTCGCGTCCGTGGCGGCGTGGGTCTCCTGGGGTGAGATTGTCGACGACCGAAGGCTGTCGAAGGATGAACCGACGGCGGCTCTTCTCGAAGCGATCGAGTCGCCCTTCCAACAAACGAGCAAGCTCGACGACTTCTCGATCCTCCACAGTCACGGAGACCCTTCGATCCAATGGGCTCGTCGAGCACCTGAAACCGTCCAATCTATTCGTCATTGCTACAACGATCAATCTCAAGGCGGCCACTCACCACCAGAGCTGTGGATGTGCATGATGGAGCTGCAGTCGGCGGCCGAGCAGACGTACCGCATCACCAAGGAAGTCACAAAACTCATGGCGCCTGACGCTGATTGGCAGCAGATACCGATGCGTCAGAAGGCGACGTTTGAATCCCCCCCGTGACGATGATGCTGGCGTCGACGTTCACACTGAGAGTCTCAGTGTGGGGCGTTGCCTTTCTCGTACTGCGCTGCTGGCACCCTATCAGTAAGCCTGCACCATTTTTATTTTTATTCGCGAGGATGATAACGCTGCATCATCAAGCTGGGAAATCGCCAACATTCAATAATGATACAAGCTTGGATTTCAAAGTACTGGCACGAGAATTCGAGTCACGTTGCCATAGAACAATCAGCTCAAGGAGATGCAGGCGAAATAGATTTCTTGGCTCCGCAAAGCGTGGTGGTTCGCACGCCAGCTCGTTCTCGCTGGGGGTAGATTCCTCTGCCTTACAACACGAATGCGTGTTCCTTGTTTCTTGTGAGAGTTGGAGGACCTCCCAAGCTGGATGCTAGTATCTCAGCAAGCTCAACCCAGCAGCTGACTGTACTGAGTTGGTGGTGTTGTACTTTCACTAGACTGTACTGTCTCAGTGAATCCTCCGTAGAGGTGTTGCGGGCATCAGGTACTGTATGGGAACAACACTTCCCCGTTGATCATCATCCCCACCGAGCACCCATGAACTTCATCATCAAGTTCATGGGGATGCTCGGAGCTCAAGTTGATGGGGATGCTCGTGGTCAGAGTCTTGCACCATACGGTACATATGGTACAAGACTCTGACCACGAGCATCCATATATGTGTGGTAACTACATACGCCAAAGACACTACTCTGTTCGTGCAACAAACTGCACTCTACAGGGTTTACGTCACTGGTTGATCGAGAATCAAGAAGAAAAGGATGCGATCCACTCAGTCAACACACTCAGCTGTAATTTCCTCGAACAGGACCAAGGCCTCATCGATCATCCCAGAGAGTAACCAGATCTCATCATGAGACTCATGGGCTATCCCTGCAAGATACATTATCGTGCTGCATTCTGCAGCCTCAGCAGCTGAGTCAGTTGCCAGAAGAGATGGTGCGTGTACATCCACGCCTGTCATGTCGAGTAAAACGCACCATGATGGCAAACAGTCCACTGTCCGAGTAAAACGTACTGGTACCATCAATGGTATGCAGTTCACTTGGACCGAATGCCGTGGTACATCCACGCATGTCATGTCGAGTACAACGCGCCATGGCGGCAAGCAGTGCACCTGCGCCAAGTGCCATGGATAAAAGAAACTGTAACGTTCTCGTAGGACCTATACTCAGTATAAGTTGATACCCTCCTCGCGTGCCCCGAAAGAAGGGGGAGAATTTGGTATGCTAGGATCCCTCCTCTTTCGGCGTGCAAAAGGATGGGATCAAATCATACAGAGTATAGGCTCTAGGATATATTTTGGTCGTGAGCTGCTCACTGAGCATGCCCAGCCTTCACCCAATCCATGTTTTGCACAAAGACTCTTTGCACGGATACCGATTTATCGTTAATTAAGTAGACGGATCCCGCCATTGGCCTGCCCAAAAAAACTATGACTACTACACTGTCGACTGATCGTACTGGATTAAATTTACTAAGATAGAGTGAACGGGAGGGAAGAATCGGGGACATTCCATCCATTTGCAACTTGGATTCACCACCTGTACACTTCATTTGTCATCCTCTCAGTGGGGAACTGGAAAGGTCAAACAAAGAAAAACAGAACAATGGACTCTTCGCTTCAGCATGTACACATCTTACAGCGTCCCCATTTGGTGGGCCACCAAACTTTGGTCCAAAGGGGGACGCTGTAAGATGTGTACACCACCTTACGCTCACACTGTCTTGTCCAGTCTTTGAGGGACCCTTCTCCTCACCCTTCACTTTTCGTTTTGACTTCGACACAACCAAGCAGCCACACGCACAGAGCGGTGCAAGGTGAGACCATGAGCACGCCGACATTCCCGCTTCCAGATGGCTACTTCAGGCCGCTCCAATACACACCCGAAGACCTGGCGCGGTGGAAGCACCGCGTCGTCCAGCTCGTCCAACGAACGCTTCGCGACGAGCAATCGGTCTCTGCGTCCAATTACGATCGCGTTGATCTCAATACGTGGAAGTTGGCCAAGCGCAAGGACCAGTTGCGCGTGTACAAGCCGCGCCACGGCTCGGTGGCCGTCACGTCACCGTGCGTGTTGACCGTCGGCACCATTGCCGGCAAGCTGGAGGACGTCGTCTACGGTATCCACAATACGACCACACGGGACCTCCGCGTGACGCGAACATTCCTCAGCGACACGGCAGTCGACGCCGCGATGCTTCACGTCTTTGAGAACGGCACGGACGCCGACCCGTACCGCAGCTTCTCGCTCAAATGGCGAGCAGTTCAGACACCAGCGGGGAGTCTCGTCAAGGACCGTGACGCCTGCGTGCTCGATTACATGGGCATTGACCGCGATGAGACTGGGAGGCGGTACGCGTTCCACATCTCCGAAAGTTTGGAGCACGCCGTGTGTCCGCCGTTCACGGCACAGGGTATCGTGCGCGCCGATGCCCACGTCTACACAATCTACCGCGAACTGGACAACGGCCGCGTCGGCGTCTACTTCTACGGTATCTACAACATGAGTGGCCACATCCCCAAGATCTTTGCGGGCTGGACGGCCACTGCGGTCGCGTGCTCAGTGGCCAACAGCGTGCGGTGCGCCGAGGCGAAAAAGCTCACGGCACTAGCAGTGCGCAACCAGCACTCTGCCCAACCCAAGCCAACCATGCTGTGTTCCATTTGCAGGAGGGGGTCAAGCAAAACGTGCCACGTCTGCAATATGAGCGTCTGTTCCAAGTGCTGCTCGCATCGGTACTTGCTGACCGAGAAGAGCAAGATCCGCGTGACGTGCTGCAAGCAGTGCATTGTCGTGGCACGCCAGTCACGGATGGACCCACGGCAGCCGCTGCGACTCGTGTCGTTGTCGGCGTGGATGAAACGCGGTGAAATCAGGGAGAGCGTACCCCGCACCGCACGCACGCGTTCCATACGTCAGCGTCGCTGCTCGCGTGACGACGGGTCGGCCAGATCGAACGCACCTCATTCCGAGTTCTCGTCGCCGAGAAAAGTGTCCCAGCCGTCGCCGCCAATACGGCTCACGCCGCGAAAGGACAAGGAGCAGTTTGCATCACGTGTGGTACCGATGCCGCCACCGATGCAGAGAGCGACGTCGGCGCCCGAGATATGGGAGACCATGAAGCAGCTCCGCGATGCGGCCGAGCACACGGCGCAGCTGACCCATGAAGTCAACATGCTCATGGAGGCGACTGTCGAGCCATCGCTCCGCAGCGTGCGACGCGGAGTGCGAGACCGAGCACGAACATGAATAGCGGGCGAGGGGGTTTAATAATACAGTACCATACCGTACGTCACCAAAACTGGTTGGGGCAAGCAAGATCCAGAAGAACTGGCATGGCTGAGATTCTCAGCTCTGGCTTCTCACTGAGAAGCCAGAAGGTGCGCCCAACTGCTCGATGGGATCCGAGACTTGCACCGTATGGTATCCGCCAATGACCATCAATCTGTTCGTGCAACCACTGGAGTCCCCCCATGAAGAACTTCCAAGAAGTTCAAGAAGAGTACCAAGAGAGAGAGAGAGAGAGAGAGATGTAGCAGTTGCCATTGTGAAGAAACCCGTCTTTTTCGAATGAACTAGAATCAGATTGCCTTTTCGCAACGTGGTCGTGTAGAGCTATCCCGGATACGAGTAACTCGTGGGAGGCTGGTCGTCGCAACACACAAATGACTCACGATTGTTTGGGAAGGAATGTCACGGTTCGTCATTACCTGATCTCTACTTAAACTGCGCAATACCACAGTTGATGAAGTCGGACCAGTGAGTCGTCCAACAACTTTATCTCCACTCAGCTTACGTTTTATGATGCAGCAAACTTCCACTCTGGCCACGGATATTTCCCAGTCCACGTATTTCGGGTTAGATGCAGTAGTCTATAGCGCGGAAAACGTGGACAGTATTCAGTCCTGGAGAGTTCGAGTCTTCCAACAAATACTGCACTTTCCATGTATATCCGGAGAGTTTTTTTAGCTGCCAATGATTGGGGAAGATTGGAGAGCTCAAGCAAGTTTCAGACTGTGGGGATCATCACGCTGGTCGCAAATACCGGTACAGAGAGAAGCCAGTTGTGGCTCGTTTCTATTCAGTGTCAGCAATAGTAGGAAAATAATCGTATCTCCTGGGTATTCCCAGCGGGTTTCTTGGTGGATTGGATTGGATTGGATTGAGAATACTGACACCAGTACAGCCACTCCTCACCCAACGACAGCCCTCCCCTCTAATTAAGGCGGAGACTTTCGCGCTCCCTCCGGCCATGGTATGGATACAGGGGCCAGCCACCAGACATCGTCACATGACGCGCGACTTGACCCAGAAGTTGTGGGCGCAGACTCTCCGACCAACACATCACCGGTGTATCTTCTAGTATTATTTGTGGCAGGAAATTACCGCCGGATCCCCGTTGGCTGAGGTCCTGACGAGCTCGTCCAGCAGGCGAGACCGCCACCCAGGCGGCTCCAGACCTGCAGTTCGAGCCTTCATATCTACAGAAGACTGGTCTGGTCTGTCAGGTCAGGAGACGCTGATGAGTCCCAGCCGGTCAGAACAGTAGCCACTCCCTATTAAAACGCACTACGTAGTGTGACGTCGCACATCTCGCTCTGAAAGGGTCTCCCCACTCCCACGACTCGTTTTTTTGACTGGGCTTATCTCCCTCTTTACTGTCATACGATTAGGACGCGGTGCTAGTGTCTCTCTTCATGCCTTTTCTCAATCCGCTGCCAGTTCCCGTTTGGCAGCCACGTCCCCACTTCCGTGTATAACAAGATGAACGTCTCATTTCCGCTGCGGGACGGCTACTTCCGTCCGCTGCAGGCCACGCCCGAGGACCGCGCACGGTGGACGCAGCGCGTGCGTGCGCGCGTCGAGCAAAGTCTCGAAGAAGAGAAACCCTACTTTGCGTCCATGTACGAGAACATTGACAGCCGCAAGTGGCGGCTCGTGCGCCGCAAAGACCAACTGCGCGTGTTCCGTCCACGGCGGGAGCGGTCGGCCGGCAGTGAGGGCGAGCTGCCGTGCCTGCTCGAGATCGGCACGATCGAAGGCTCGCTCGAGGACGTCATCTACGGCGTCCACAATACGACCACGCACGACATGCGCACGACCACAAACTTTCTCAGCGCGGACGCACTAGACGCGGCCGTGCTCGCCGTGTTTGAGAACGGCACCGAGGAGCACGACGCCGAGCAAGATCTGTACCGAAGCTTTGCGCTCAAGTGGCGCATCCTCGAGACGCCCGCCGGCAGCCTCGTCAAGAACCGTGACGTGCTCGCGCTTGAGTACATGGGCATCTCGCGCGACGGCGACGGCGAGCGGTTTGCGTTCCACATTTGCGACTCGTTCGAGCACCCCATCTGTCCGCCATTCCACACACAGTGCACCGTGCGGGCCAAGACCCACACGCGCATCATCTACCGGCAGCTTCGTCCCGGTCGCGTGGGCGTGTACTACCGCGCCGAGTACGAGTCGGGCGGACGCATCCCCAAGCTGCTCGCGCGGTGGACTGCGGCCGAGGTCGCCGTGTCGCTTGGCGGTAGCGTCGAGTGTGCCGAGGCCAAGAAGCTCACGGCAATCGCGCTCGCGGCCCACGACACGGACGAGCGCAAGCGCCTCTTCGTTCACCAGAGTCGCAGCGCTCGCACACAGAGTGCACCGGGCGGCGCCCCGAGCTGCTCGATCTGTGAGCTGCAGCAGGCCCCTAGTAAGCTCCATGGCTGCGACGTGTGCGGCGTCCACGTCTGCACCAAGTGCCGCACGAAGAAGCACCTCTTGTCGGACGAAGGCAAGATCCAGGTCGTGTGCTGCAAGCAGTGCATCGTCGCGGCCAAGAACATGCGCGTCGACGCGCGCCAGCCGCTGGCCATTGTGTCAGCCTCGTACTGGCACGCGTACGGCGCGATCGTGTCGGCCAATGGCGCAAGCCGCGACGACAGCGAGGCACTGACGACGCGGTCCATGGCCTCGGGGTTCTCAGTGGATCTCGATACGCGATCACGCGCGTGGACGTTGGACGGCATGCTCGATGACAATCCGAGCTCGCGTGGGCACGACCGGCAGAAGGCTCATGACCGCGAAAAGGCCCATGAAGACATGTACGAGCTGCTCGCGGCCATGTCGACGACGAGCGACTCGACAATGGCATCGCGAGAGGATCTCATGGCGTCGACCGTGACGATTGACTCATTCGAGTCGCCGCGTGGAGACAGCAAGCACGAAGCCGTGGTCGTCGCCCCAAAGGGCCGACCGGCACCGGCCGCGAACGACGGCGCCGCCAAGCTCTGGGTGCAGATGAAGCAGCTGCGCGTCGCGGCCGAGCAGACGTACCGCATCACGAAGAAGAACAGCGAGAACTGGATGCGATAATGAGTACCACATTATCTGTTAGGTGTCTTGTGATTGTAATGAACACCCCCCGCTGTCATGCCGTTTTGCAACGGGCTTTGCACGCCATACCGCACGACACTGGGAGACAGACAGCACAACGCAAGACTGTAGCCATTTGGGGCTGGCTGGTAAACTTCAAGTTCCTGACCGTGCCGCCCCCACGTGAAACCTCCGTACAGTGAGCACTCTTTCTGTGTGTGCGCCGTGACCGGCGCACTCCGCGCAATTCATCGCAACGAGACTTCCGTAGTGGACGCCAACTTCACTCGAAGAGGAAGCTGGACGCGGTCGGGGAGTTCGATCCGGTTGCGCTTGAGTTTGCGTCCATGGTTCAAACAAAGTATATCATCCTACACGATGCCTCGTCGTGACGGTTTCTTTTATTTGAGCAGGGCCAAAGCTCAAGGAGTGAAAGAACAGCGTGAAAGGATTTGCTCCCCATCAAGTTGTGAGACCACATCTGGCCCCAAATAAACTGACTTGGTTTGTGGATCCCCCTCCCGTGATCCCCCATTGTCATGACCAGGGGATGGCGCACATGGGCATCGCGGTAATGCTCCTGCCCTCCACGTCTCGCCACGTCTGTGCGTCAACTATCACAGCGGATTCAGCGGTTCTGGAAATGCAGAGCGCAACATGAGACCATTGCTGACAGGCAGGCAACGCACTGCCCTATCGCACTCTCCACGTAAAAGCTGCCCGCGCTTGGCCGTACAGACAGTGAACGCTGGCCGGTAAGGCGCACTCAGAGCAATCCATCGGCTGCGAGACTC